>KZ538002.1:0-104907 GCA_000934665.2 Catajapyx aquilonaris
TTGCTCTAATGAGTGTCACTACCTTCAGGTGGAAGGACATCATTATCAGCCGACGCCATCTACCTTAGGCTCAGAACTTATTGGACGACCCTCGTATAGCCACTTCAGCAGACTCATCAGTCGCCTCTGAAATATTATTATATCCTCCTGAGTCCCGAGAAGAACTGAGTAATGCAATGTCAGTTCCCATTGCATTTTCGGAACATTTTCGCAATAATAAGAAGCGAGAAAAAAATTACAGTTCTAAAATATTGACAAAAATAATGGTTGTACAACCAATGAGAACAAGCAGAACGGTTGAAATATGAAAATTTAAATGCCACTTAATGGATCACTTACATAGTGCTCTATATATCCTCAAGAGCGATATCCTCCAAACAATGTTATTTTTTACATTCATTTGCGGAATTCGTGGTAGCAATTAGTCTCAGAAGACAGTTAAAGATAAACTGCAATTATTTTTCAAGGCCAAATCTTCAGGTATATGGATTGCTCCTTCACTTCTTACCTCCTAGCATGGTACCTCGCTATTCTAGATCTTAAAACTGAACTCTTCAGCGATTTTTTTTCAGATGTCCATTTAAATTGACATTTTGTCTCAGCAGGACAAGAAAATTTTGCCAGTTCTCTATACAGCAACAAAGACGATTGTCACAGACACTTCTCTTATTTGCATTTCCTAACACACATTCTTTGCGAATCCAAGGACATTCACTGCTTTGACAAAAATCGCACTCTAAATATGAGGGGAAAAAATAAAACTTATCAGCATAGCTTCAGCAGTGGCACCCGCCATTTTCATGAGTGATTTAATTTTCGCGGCCAAAGTCAGATATTCGGTGGCTGCACCTATAGAGGCAAGTCAAAATCTGTGGCAAAATATAACATGCCTCTTCCTTGAATAAACTTTATTTTCTCAAATTCTCAGAGGCGGCATAATTATTTGGTTCAAAAATATTTTTCTTAAAAAGGTTATTAATATTTCATTTAATATATTGCAACTCTTTCGTAGGCCTACGGCTATATAGAAACAATAAGTCGTCCTCATCTTAGGTATGTCTGGGGTTAAAATCAGGCTCCATCTGGAATCAGCTCCCGACGACCCGCTTTAGTGAAGCAATAAATTATTATGTCAACACTAATTCGTCGCCAACAGGTCTAATTATAAAATGGTGTACAGTCAGGTTGACAGTGGATAAGGCGTCCAACTGCTAATCGGGAGGTCCGGGTTCGAATCCCGGGGCCGGCAATCCTGAGCGTGGTTTTCCACCCTTCCCTATCCTTGGAGGTCGAAAGGCAATGCTGGGCCAACCTCCCTTATATCAATTATAAAGTCAGGTTGACACAAATGACCGTAATGATGTTAAGGGGGGTATGCCGTAATATGCGGTCCGCATGGTTATACAAGTAGGCTACTGATGGATTACGGAAACTTGAAATTTTTTGAATAATATCGGAATTAATGACACTTTACATTCTACACATCAAATTCAGTAATATTCAGTAATATCGGCGTATCGATATTTCACTTCCACTACCACACGCAGAACCGCGCAGAACGCACTACCCGCGCACTACCAAAGCCCACGGACACTACCCCTACAGTCTTATCTTATCGCCTGCCGGGGCGTTTGCATGGGGTGCTCACTTGAGAGCGCCACGAGACCTTTCACTGCTGGATTATGTGGCGACCCTACCGGACTACGCTGAACTTTACAGGTACAAAAGGGAAGCGCCCAGGAAGCGCTACATTGGGGGACCAACGAGATATTAATAATAATAATAATAATAATAATAATAATAATAATAATAATAATAATAATAATAATAATAATAATAATAATAATAATAATAATAATAATAATCCGGGGTAGTGCTTGACCTCATCTGAGGTATGCAGCACAGACCTTTATTTATTATGGCAAGCACATTGGAGCCTTATTTATACGTAACGCCCGGGCCCACGGGCAGAATGACAGGAGGGGATGTGCAAGGTGCGCAGTGCAATGTCTCTTATCCGTGGCCATTTTTAGTGAACTCCCCCGGGTGGCTTAGTCTGTGGAAATACCACCCGAGACGAAGCCAGAGGTGACCCTGAACTCTGCACGAGATGAAGGGGGTGTCCCCGGGTTGGGATCGAACCCGGGAGCCGGGACCTTAACATCCGTGGGCGCATACATTACTGCATCGCCACTCCGTCTCCCCGACCAACGAGATATAAATAAGATAGAGGCCGTAAAGGTCGTCCTTCTTTGGCGGCCATGCCACTTCACGGCAAGAACACGACGCGCGAATTTGAATTTGTCGTATTTCTAACCCTGTTCTCCTCTGTCTACACTCCTGCCTCCTGGCGGGGCTGGGAATAAATGGTGACTTTCATCTAGCTTTCATCAGACTGCGTTTTATTCCCAGCCCCGTCCCGCCAGGAGGCAGGAGTGTAGACAGAGGAGAACAGGGTTAGAAATACGACAATTTCGAAGTTCTTGCCGTGAAGTGTCATGGCCGCCAATTGCATCAAAGATGGCCGACATTTACGGCCTCTATCCTATTTATATCTCGTTGTGGGGGACCCAACATGGTCGCCGGCGGCTATATTGGGCCCGCATGTAGCGGCTACGCTTCTACCTAACTTCAGCGTAGTCCGGTAGGGTCGCCACATATTCCAGCAGTGAAAAGCTGTCTCATGGCGCTCTCAAGTGAGCACCTCATGCAAAACGCCCCGGAAGGTGATAAGTGGGAGTGACCAGACCTGAGTATTCTAAGATCATGCACTACCACCCTCACAGAGATAGCGATACGATTTCTGTGTACAGTACCACCCATAACCATTCCCCATGGAGTCCTTGATGGAGCCCATGGAGGTATACGTATAAATCTGACGTAATATTCTCTGTTAGTACGCCGCCTAGCCGCTAATGAAAGTACGTGGTGTCACGAGGGGACTGCGATCCAAACTCATTGCTCATGACCCTCATGACATTGACAAAGGTAAGTTTAGGAGCGGTAGTTCCACTCTCCCTCGCCAGAATTGAGAATACCGCCGTATAACGACAATACGACATCTGTTGTGTAGGAGTCGCCGCCTCGCCGGTAATATTGCATTGCAATTTGCAAGTCGCAAAGGTGCCAGCTCCTGCTCCTCACCTCGTCACCTGATGATACTTGATCATGCCTGATCGCCATGTACAGTACCTGAAGGAGTGAAGGTGCCGGATCGTGTGCCTGATCAACCAAAGGATTTGGTTGCAATCATTAACGACAGTTTGTAATTTACTGAAAAGCCCACGTTTCATATAACTAAGTATAAATGCTTGATGCTTCTGAGCTATGTGACTAATACAATCATATGAAATGCCTTATATTCTACCACGGTGTGCACGGTCAAAACGTCGAAACCGGAAGAGTGCATGGTACCGTGTAATCCTTTTCCGTTACCCCTTTTTCTTCCACATGTCCAGTGACTTTCGACATGTGAAGGCCTATTATTTTCCCACTCTTTTTCTTCTTCGTCACATGAAATGCTTTTCTTCCTCGAAAAAGTGACCTTTATACTGCCAATTGTAGCCTATAACAAGTGTGGTGTTTTGCTGCTTCTAAAGTGTAACTGAATTAAACCATTATTGATTTACATTGGAGACTATTTCACAGATGCATATGTTAGTGTGAACCTCGAGAATGTTTGGGGAGTTGGTGGTTGTTGTTGTTGTTTCCGGAGGGGGGGGGGGGGAAGNAGCTGAACTTAGCCTGCTTCTTTTTCTAGCATGTTGATGTTTCATAGCTGAAAATATAGGGTAGGCTGATGGGTTTTCCAGCCTGGTGGAATTATCGATATCATATGCATTATATGGCGCACAGGGATGACAGTAGAACTCCTATTATCCGTCACCCAGGGGGCAGGCCCGGTCGGATAATCCGAGGAGTATAAAACTTTAATGAAACACAACAAAAACACGCAAACAGGAAACAATGTACAATACAGGATAACTCGAAAGTCTGGATTAATGTTGTAAAAAAGCCGGAAATTTTGACTGCCGGAAAAAAACTGTTTTGGGGAAAAATTGGGTTTTCTCCTAACATATTTACTTTTTTAACAATTTTATGGGCTTTTTATGCACACTATCAAGGTCTTATTATATCCCACTGTTCAGAAAATTTCAATTATTAATATTAATACCAGAATTAAATTGAAGAAAACGAACTACACTGCATTAAAGCCTATTTTGCGAAAACAATGTATGTGAAAAAATGTTTCTTTTCAGGAGACACAAAAAGCATTCCCCGCTCTTCAAAATAAGACTTTCACAAATCTAAAAAATAGTGTCTTATGGACACACAAACACTGATGTGACATATAATGACACGAATTTCCAATATGTGCGAGCTGGAAAAAATTCCAGAAGAAAATTGACATATGCTGTTCTTACGTGAAAGTTGGAATAATGATTCATAAATTTCCACTTTTGGTTGTTTCATTAAGAAATACGTGATTTTCATCATGAGGATGTACCTGTTGATTCCTACACATTATCAATATCAATATCTGCAAGTGGTAGTAATTTTGGAAAAAATTCCAGGCGGATATTGACATAATTATGTAGTAGGCCTAACGATGACGGAAAAAATAGAGGGTCAAAAAATCACAACTCCAATCCTGTAGCAAGTGGAACTGTGAGGTTTTGAACATAGATCTGAACCATCCTACTGCACCTGCGGCCCTTCGAAGAAGAAACCGAATTCGGAATAGTTATTGAGCAAAAAAATAAAAAATGTGTTTTTTAGTGGTTTTAAATTTTTTAGCGTCGTTTTAAGGAGGAATTCAGTTTAGCTGTAAATGGTAGGAATGCACTTCACAACGGTGGGGATCTGTGTTCAAATTTTGGAAGTGCTACCTGCAGCAGAACTTGAGTTAGGGCGAATAAAAAAAACATAAGATGATGTTGGAAAAATTAATTTTGAAAATTGTTGTACGGTCTTACATAGGGGCTACCGCCCCTAAAATTCATAAAAAATTCATGATTTTAATTACCAGAGAGTGGTATATTGATTCCTACACATCTTCAGAGGCACTATTTTTATGATTTCATCCATCATTAATGATCTTACCATTGATGATCTTTCATGCAACAGTACGCGGTGGGGCAAAAGTCATGGGCGGATTATACGCAGCATGGCATAAGTAACGAACAATTATATATTTTTTATATTACACTACACAGAGAAAGATATGCCATTTATGGATCAAGGTCCAAAAAAGTCACTTCTTGAAAACAACAACAAAGGATGGATGTCCATCTTTGCGGCCTACACATTATTCCTCCAAGCGCCGGACGAAACCCTTCATAACGCAGTCATAACGCACTCCAGCATGTCCAGGGGAATGTTTCTCACGGCATATCTTATCTGATCCTTAAGATCAGCCAATGTCTAAGGACGTGTGGCGAACACCAAACTCTTCAGGTATACCCCCACAAGAAGAAGTCGGGGGTGGTCAAATCCGGTGACCGCGGCAGCCATGGAATGTCCCCAAATCTCGAAATGACCCGCCCAGGAAACATTTGACTTTTAATTTGTTTGGTGTTCACCACACCTCCTCAGTCATTGGCTGCTCTTAAGGATCAGATAAGACGAGCCGTGAGAAACATTCATCTGGACATGCTGGAGCGCTTTATGAAGGGTTTTGTCCGTGCTTGGGGGAATATTGTGTTGCCCGCAAAGGTGGACATCTATCCGGTGTTGTTTTCAAGAAGTGACTTTTTTGGACCTCGATCCATAAATGGCATATCTTTCTCTGTGTAGTGTAATTTTTTTAAATATAAATGTTCGTTACTTACGCCATGCTGATGCGTCTTTTCAATCGCCCATGACTTTTGCCCCACCTTGTATAAGGGTTTGACCATCAGCAGGAAGGTGCAGTGATAAAAATAATAATAAAACAACATTGACAAAACCTTTGTATTTCGACCCTTCCTGGCTACTCCGTCATAGTAGACATAACATATGTCATCATTATTGCACTTCTTCTATAACTTACTCTGGTCCATGGCAATGATTTTGTTACATGAACGATTTTAGCTGTTTCTTATGCATTCATAGGCGCTGATTTTATATACAGTATGAATTAATCAGAAATTTTCTATCACCATCCATTTTCGTGTAATAAACCTACCTTTTTTCTAGAAAGTGCACTGCACATTGCTCAACAACACCAGAGGTCGAAATATTGGGATGCAAAGGTGCAATTTGCACTCCAAAATTGTCATCTACACTCCAAACCGAGCCTTGGAGTGCAAAGCTTGCACTCCAATTGGCTCTGCTTTTAAACATGGCTATACCCAGTAATTAGAAATTCAGCACTCCAAGTAAGCGAATTGCACTTCAGATTAAAGTCTGGAGTGCAAACTTTGCATCTGGACAAAAATTTTAAAATTCGACCCCCTGAGACACCTTATGCATGTTTTAAAACCTATATGCGGGAGTGTTATATCGAGGTTTTACTGTAATAATATTAATGATGATGATGATGATGATGATGATGATGATGATGATGATGATGATGATGATGATGATGATGATATAAATAAATGAATAGGTTAATTTCAAAATATTGTATCTCCCATCAAATCACCTTGGACTTGATTTCTTTTCCTAGTTAAATTAGATCAAAAACTTTCCCTTCAGTAAAAAAAAGAGAAGTAAGACCTCCGTGGCGGAATAAAAGTACTGAAACAAGGCAGGCGCACGTAAGACCTTCACCAATTGATTTAAGCTGTACCATAGGTCTTACTCAAGCAATTACCAATTTACTACTCATGAAATCTCCTTTCTGAAAACAAATTTGTGGAATATTTCTGTCGTACTACTAGCTACTTCTAACTTAGCAGTACCAGTGTAGTGCAATGGTATACTGCTAAGTTAGCAGTAACTACAGACCTATAGTTAATAGTAATAGTAGTACGACGAAATTTCCATCCATTAATTTTCCATGAGCCACTCCATATAAGTGTTTTATGAAATTAGGAGCTTCAATATTAAGCGCATTGAATTTCTATGCGATTATGCAAATTATTGCTATGAAACATTTATGCAGAATCGTCACCTCTTTTAGATGCTGATTTTAACTCTAACATTTAATTTTTCACATATAAACGTTAATTGGTGAATTTTAGAGGGTCTTTTTCGATTGGACCAAGTCTGTTAGAATGGGTTTAGTTTTCCCCCCATTTTTTTTCCTTTCATAATAAAATCCTACCTACTGCTCTGAGTAGTTTGCAGCAGTCATTTTACGAGACGTTCCATACCGTACCTGAGAATTGCTTGAGTAAGACCTATGGTACAGCTTAAATCAATTGGTGAAGGTCTTACGTGCGCCTGCCTTGTTTCAGTACTTTTATTCCGCCGCGGAGGTCTTACTTCTCTTTTTTTTACTGAAGGGAAAGTTTTTGATCTAATTTCAGTTCTTTTTTGACAGTACACATAACTTATGCTCTACACTATACAGTCTGCACTATGAATCCATTGGTGACGATTTTCGTCGCTTAGAAGTTCCTAAAATTATTTTCACCGAGATAGTCGTAAAAAAACGATAGTCGAGTGCTACCAGCCAACGGTTAGTCTGATTTAATTAGTCTGGCTTAATAGTACAGTTGAATCCGGATAAAACAAACTTCAAGAGACTGCGAAAAAAGTATGTTATAACCGAGCTCTGTTATAGCCGAATCGTCACGCAACGAAAACATAAATTTCTGATTTCCATATGGCTGTACTATGCACTATACTAGACAACCTACTGATTAATGAAATCTGTCACAAATGCAATATTGGCTCACCCGAAAATTATGCAGGACCAAATTATCCAAAATTTCCTTCTGCCGCCTCCTTTTTGCATTTTATACCTGGAAAACAATACTGTATTTTCCCACTGAGGGTTTAAGAAAATAATGGTCTGTCATACCGGAGGTGAGGTGAAAATGAGTCTGTTACATCAGGAGTGCAAATACACAGTGCCTAATGGAATCATGCTGGGACGGCCTTTATAACCAAGTCTGTTATAGCCGAGGCTGTTATATCCGGATTCAACTGCAAATCTGTAATAAGTGCAATGCGTTCACACCAGCGCCAGGGTAACATTTGGCTAATAACAATATGGCTAGTGGGTAAACAAGATTGTCGTTTCTAGGTGATGGGATTATGAACAAATGAATTAATGACAGAAAAATAACAGGTAAAAAAATCACAGCTCCAATCCTGTAGCAGTGGGAACTGTGAGATTTTGAACATAGATCCGCACCATCCCACTGCACCTTCGACCTTTTGATGAAGGAACCAAATTCCGAATAGTTATTGAGCAAAAAAATATAGACGTATTTTTTGGTGGGTTTAAATTTGTTGCGGCGTTTTGAAGAGGAATTGAGTTTAGCCGTAAATGGTAGGAATGCACTTCACGATGGTGGGCATCTGTGTTCAAAATTTGGAAGCTCTACCTACAGCAGAACTTGAGTTAGGGCGAATAAAAAAAACGTAACAACAACAAGAAGAAAAAGAAGATGTTGAAGAAATTCATTGTTGAAATCTATGCTACGGTCTTACTTAAGGGCTATCGCCCTTAAAATATACTGACATTACTTGTACATTCTTTCCCAAAAAAATATGCTGCTTGGTTACAGGCAATTTTAGGTCGAAAATTGTTACCATAACAAGGCATTGCAGGATCCCCTCTTTAAACAGTTTTGAAAAAATCAATAAAAGTGCAATTTAAAAAAATTCAGTGAAAATCCAGGACACCGTGTCCTGCGATACAGTGAAACCTGTCTATGTTGGACACTGATAGTTCTAGGAATTGTCTAACATAGGGAGGAGTCCAACATATTCGGATTTCAATCTCTCGGGTTTCATAGTGAAGTTAGTACGAGTAATTACTGTGCAGTATTCATCCAGTAATCAACTTCCGAGCATGTTTTATTATTTTCGGTACAGTATACAGCACAGTGTATTGTACATGGAATTTCTGAAACTGGCCTACTTTTTGGTTCATAAATTGGTAACTACTGACTGGTTTAATCAGAGAAATTTCAATTTTCTTTTGGGCAGCAAAAATGTTGTCAATAAGAGAGGCATGCCAAAGCATAAAGTTATAATTTTTTAAATGCACTCAAGATTTTACAGTGTCTTCATCTTCTGATGATTTACTTAGCATATGCTGCAACACCTGATTCAGCACCTCATCTGCATTGCCACCATATTCATCCTCCGTTGTCAGGATATTGTCATACAGTTGACAAAATATCATTTGAAGACATGAAGGCATGCTTCACAAATGTATGCAGAGCTCAGCATGGCTCAAGGTTTAGAGAGAAAAAAAATGAGAATTCATGTAGAGTAAATGTGAAAATTGTCCAACTTTCAAGATAGAGAGGTGTCCAATTTAGCAACATTACAGAGGATAGGCTTTTTGAAGGTTCAAAAAATAATGCCCAACATAGGGAGTTCGCCAACTTCACAAGTTTCATGTACTTTTTTTAAAAAATTCTTCAATTCTTCCAACAACCATCAACAATTCCCCAAAAGACTGTCATATGGTCTTCGCATTTTTACGATCACGGTTATGTTTAATGTAAGTGCTCTTACAGCTCTCTATGTCGACACCGGTCGATACTGAGAGAGGTATGGTCACTCCTTGGATGAGCAGAGCTTTCATTGTTAGACACAATAATATTGAAGCAAATGTTGCAATGGCAGTTTTAATATCATTCCTGTCTGAAGAAATAGCCGATACATTATTGGACCGTATAATGGGCGTATTATTGCGCCCCACGCGATATAAAAAATTCGCGAACTTACGATTGCCATGAAATCATTGTTAAAAATTTGGCGCAGGCCACGAATGCAATGTCTGCAGATGTCAGCAGGCACAAATTACTCGCCCAATTATATCACATTTAGTAAGTTAATGGCTCTGAAACTAAAATTAATACAAATAACATATACAAATTTACTTAAATAACTTGATAATGTTGATTTATTTGCCCCAATTGCAACTGCGCAGGTCGATAGGGCTCTTGAGGAGTAGTGCACTATACATGGTAGGGTGCGGATGTTGAATTTGGACGCTGCCACCCTCTGCCTAAGTTCGAGATTGACGCATAAACTGTTGAATCGTGTGCAAAGTTACTCTAGTTAGGTACAATCTCAGTGCAGTCGTTCCTTGATCAACGTTCATTCACAGCTGCAGGCACGTGCTGATAAAGCAACTAGCCAGGTGACTGTCTCCTTCACGTTCGCTCCTCCCTCGTTGTCTCATGACCTGTTGTTATCTCAAGGTCACCTTTGTTTTGTGCTTGCATAGGATTTGGGGACGTGCCATATATAAAATCTTGTGTGCTTCTGTCTTGGCAGCAGCAGATACCACCATGACAGGGGAGAGTTGCCAGCCCGCCAGCAGCGTAGTGCGACATCGACAGATGGAGACCCAGCAACCCACCTTGCTCTCCTCGCTGAGGAGCATCCTGTTCGTGGTTGGGTCTGCTGTCGTTGGATTTGCAGCATTCAGAAACACGCTCACATGGTGAGGCATATCAGGCATATACAAGTATAATAAGGAGGGTAGACTGAAAATAAGTTTTGCTTAATAATATTTTTAATGGGTGAAGCACATTATGTACTGATAGAGGCATGTTCCTATTGAGATATGTGATAGTTGGGCTTGATTGTGCAATGTGCATGCTGCACGCATCCACAGCAGTATTAGGAAATGACAAAGGCAAGAGTATGCCCGACCTCATGCCCAGGAGACATAATGGTGAATAGAAGTGTGTTGCAAATGATGTGGATGAATGGCGAATTGCGGGCAGTTACTTGCTACACATGTGCAGATGGCATGTGTGGTACCAAAGTGAGAGTGCCAACAATTCCTGTGATGGGCATGAGAGTGAGAAAGATGAACAGAGACCTGCACCATTTGGTCTGGCATTATGTCCAGAGCAGCATGCAGTCCCCTGCAACTCCCAGCCTAGCCTTATGGCGATGTTAGTGTACTTAGAGAGTCTCCACCAGCCTGTAATTTGGTGCTGGCGCAGCCCCACAGGCATCTTTTGGGCCAATTGGGGGGTCCGTTCGGGCAGAAGCCTTCTCAACCAACCCAAACCGTACTAGATTCGGGCAGCGGGCAGGGATAGATGCCTGTAGAGATGCGCCATCGCCAAATTCCCGGGCTGGCGGAGACTCTTAAGTACACTACCGTATCGTAGGAGTTGCAGGGGGCAGGTCCAGACCATACACCTCCAGGCCTCCACCAACTGCTTACAGATTATGATTCCGCAAATGCCACATGCAAATTTGTAGTGGACAGCTGTCCTCACATCATCCTTCATCCATGTTTGCAACACATGTTTGTTCGCCATATATATCCTGGAGAGATGAGGATGCTGGGCATGCTCGAGGCAGCACTACCTCTTTTCCAACTGCACATGCACACAACATGCATGATCAAAGCCAACCTTCACATATCCAAATAGAAGGATGACAATGTACCATGCATAATAATTTTTACTCCATAAGCCTATCAGCTTCGCACATATAGATACGTGAAACTTATTTTTGGACTATCCTTAAGTGGTTATGATATTCTCTCATGTGATGAGGCTGCACTTATGACACCATGGGCCGAATTCAGAGAGGTTGCTTAACGTAAACGCGCCCGATTAAATCCTTTAGTCATCCTCGATTAGCAAATTTAAAAGTGCTAGCAAGTGCGATTAGGGGGCGTTTAGCGCTAATCGCCGTCTTTGTATTAGGTTGATTAAATTTGCTAATCGAGGATGACTAAAGGATTTAATCGGGCGCGTTTACGTTAAGCATCCTCTCTGAATTCGGCCCCATAATTTTAATTAACGGTAACCTAGCTTTATTTCTTCATTGTTGATGAAATTTGGCATGAAAGGAAACATGAGGCTTTGGAGGCATTTAATGAAGTTAGTTAAACCTCTTAGCACTGGCAAATTTTGCCCAAGTTGTTATTTTTGTGTAGCTTTTGCACATCTGTGGAGGTAGGTGCCCAATTATTTCCAGGTGTGGTCGAATATCGCTTCTGCAATGTAAATGGGCACCCCAACCGAGTGCAAAAAGCTACACAAAAATACAGTAGGGGCAAGCTAACTTCAGGGTTTTTGGGAAGTAGCTTGTGTCCTGTCAATCTTAATTAGCCCCTCCTCCTACTGATCAACCAATCAGGGATCGATCAGGTTGGAATTAGCATCACACAAGTTTTATTTACAACTTTTGTTTACAAGTCTTGTAAATAAGAAACCTTCAGGAATCTAGCTCACGTTTCAAATTGCTTGTCTGCTGCTCATGCCAAGTTCTGGTTTATAGCTGTGGGCTCAGTGGCGAGTGGGGGCGGAAGGGAGGCCGACACATAGCCAAGGAAAACACCAGGGAAAGTACATGAGTAGGGATATGTCCCTGGTTCTGAAAAAGAACGTTGAAATTCGAAACAAGATGGTGGGAGGGATGGAACAGTGGGTCCATGGTCTTGGAATAGTAAGGTCTGGTCTCTCCCCTCTTATCACCTTAGGGGGCTTGACAGGGTGTTTTGTGGCAGGTGGCGACCCTACCAGACTGCTCTGAACTTAGAAGAGAAGCGCTTCTCTTCTACCTAAGTTCAGAGCAGTCTGGTAGGGTCGCCACATGTCTGTGAAGCCCATAGTGGAGCCCATGGTGGAGCCCTGAAAAGCGCTATCATGGGGCCACCTGCCGCAAAACACCCCATAAGGCCCATAAGGCGATAAGGGAGGAGTGTCCAGACCTTACGGTGTGTTTACATGTGAGCGATTTGACGAGTGAAGTCTTCACTGAGCGATAACATCACTGAGTAACCAATATTGTTTGAGGTGAAAGTAACAATCGATTTTCGCCTCAAACAATACTGGTTACTCGCGTTACTCGGGCAATATTATCGATCGGCGAAGACTTTGCTCGTCAAATCGCTCACATGTAAAGGCACCTTTACTATTCGAAGACAATGGTGGGGTGTCACCAGCGCCTGCATGGTCACTGGTTAAGCAGTCTATTTCTCTGTCTTTGATGTGAACACCTCAAAGGCAGAGACCAAACTGAGAGGGAACAGGGAAGGAGAAATGTGGGGCGGAGCATAAGCACGTCATGTGTTAGTGGGATCCCTTTTTTTTGGGTCAGTGATTGGCACCCCCATTTCATCCTCCACTGTTTACATGTCCGAGGCAGGCAACCTTTGGGAATTTTACACTTATGTTCAAAGGAGATGAGCATTATATCATATATCCTGAAACTTCAAGGATGAATTCGTTTGTTTACACTAATGCAGTTGGTAATCCTGCAGGGTACGCACACAGGAGGGAAATATTTCCCAACCAAACGTAAATTCCATTACCAAAAAAACCAAAAAACCGGGCAGAGAGGTGGGCAGATGTTGCTGAACAGCACCACTTCTTTTCCCTTAGGTTAGCTTGTGCCTACTGTAACTTCATGCAAAATTTGTGCTAAGTAAAAGGACCTGAATATTTGGAACCGTTCGGAACACACTGCATAACGCAGTGGTTTCCAACAGGGGGGGTCGCGAGCCTTAGTTAAACTTTTTTTTTTGCAATTTCTGTGACAATTGAACCATTTTTGCAGCCGTACAGAGTGTATGTTTTCTGGAAAGGGGGCAGTTGTAGAAGGGGCTGGGGGAGGGGAGGAAGGGGGGGGGGGTTGCACATTTATGGAAACATGTGTAGGGGGTCGTAGTTGGTAAAAGGTTGGAAACCACTGGCATAAGGTATGAAGAGCCTCGGGACGGGGGCAGGAAGTGAGTCCTGGTATGGTTCTCTTCACATCATCATTTGTGTTAGCGACAACAGTTCAGTAAACACTTCAGTTCTGAGAAAGACGGACATGTCTTACTAACCAGGGCTGTTTTGAGGGGTAACATTACGATTTCACCATGTAATTGTAGACTCTATGGTTACAATAACTGTCAGTGGTGGGCCACTGGCCCTCACCCACAAGCAATGTCAGTTTATGGACATACTGTGATGCATAAATGTATTTTTACAGGCATTTGCAGAAATTTTGGGGCGCTTCTGGCAACTTCTGGCAAGCACAATGGGATCGTATCCTGGACTTGGCCGGAGAAGATGAGTTCAACATAATGGTGTATGGCACAACCCTCATTGGTTTTTTGGTCTACTGGATTGTAGGAGGAATCTATACTTTCTTTGACCTGACACAGCGACCTGCCTTTATCCGTCGGTACAAGATTCAGCCAGGGGTAAATGAACCTGTGGATACCCGCCGAGTCCTGAAGGTCATTGGGGCTGTGGTGGTTAACCAGATTTTAGTAGGGATCCCTGTGGCCATAGTCTGTCATTATGTTATGTGTTGGAGAGGGAGCCCCAACCTGAGGGAGCTGCCAACTTTTCACTGGGTCATGGTTGAGATGGTGGCCTTTATTCTACTTGAGGAAGTTGGATTCTACTACTCGCACAGGTTTGATTTTTTACTGTTATTGCAATAGAATATCAAATATTTGAAGAGTCAGTCCACACACCCAGAAATTGTGGCTATGCCCAAATTACTACATGGTCATATTGAATTTTAGGGAAAGACTGAAATAGTTTTCTCACAGAGCAACATTCAGATAAGAAGAGTAAAGGGTTGGTTTATGGCTACACAAGAAGGGCTAGTCACATCGAGGTAGTTGTACAAGGCTAGGTCCCCTGGGCTTCCTTGCCATTTTATCCCCTGTGATGTCTGTACATGACCCCCAAATTTCGGACATCACACTTGCACCCGTATCCCCCCTCGCAAATCCCTATCCTGACCCCTGCACCGGAGAGAAAAAATGCGAAGAAAATTTCGCAAGAAAAAATGGTGGTTTTAGGGGGTAAAAGGGCTCTGTTCCCTCTAATGGGGTAAAGCTTAAAATAAATAAAAATCCATAGTCCAAAGAGAAAATGTTGGAAGGGGATTTTTTATTGAACCCTTATTTTTATTTTTTATTTGAACCAAATAGGGAGTCATTGTACAGGGGGTGCAGGGCCATCAAAAATGAGCACTTTTCTCTCTCTACTCTCCGATAAAAGCAGCAAATGAGCGTGAATGTGGCCAATCCTATACATACAGGGTGAAGGGAAACTCATGGACAATCGCCTGGTAGACTGATAGTACTCGTAAAACTAATATAGGGATGTGCAATTAGTTTTGGGCTCCGTTGCATAGTTAATGCGTACGGTGCCTTTTAAGTGTAGAGGGTATTCTAAAATATGAGGTAATAATAATGATAATGGATACCCGTGATAGGCCTCCTTGGGCCTCATAGGGGATTATCTTTTGAATGACCAACTTCAATCATTTGCCTGTAATGTGATGGATTTTTAAGTGGGAGGAAACGGGAGAACCCTGAGCAAACCCACGCAAACACGGAGAGAACCCATCGAAACTCTATCCACATAAGTATCCTCTGTCTGACCTGGGGATCGAACTGTGGACATTAGAGGTGGAAGGCTGTGGCGCTAACCACTCCGCCACCGTGTCGCCCTAAAATATGAGGTAAAAAGGACAAAGTGCACGGGTGTCATACCCAGAATCTTGCTCTGATGGGATTTGATCACCGATTGCACATGGATGATGTGTTACGGACCCAAGGCTGGATTGTTCAGAGGCCCTCGTGCTGGCTTTTTTTCTTTGAAGCTGGTGGAACGGATGTGACGTCACGAAACTTTTACGGCACCACAGGCATTAACTATGCAACGGCGCCTGAAACTAGTTGCACATCCCTATATTCGTTTTACGAGTACTATCAGTTTACCTGGCGATTATCCCTTCACCCTGGCTGATAAGTAATTGAACTTATTGGGGTCCCACACCACTTTAGCAGTTAGAAATCCATAATTTACTTTTAGGCTCTTGTTAATAAAGTCGAAAGTACACATAAATTTTATAACAATCATACATCTAAAAGAAATATTTACATATAACAAGGCCAAAAGCCCTCCCCTCCCAGCAGGGCGCATGGCCCAGGGCTGCAGCCCCACTGGCGTCCCCTGTATGTTACAATTTTGCAGGTGTTACTAGTGTAATGTTCGTCATCATCATTATTACTATTACAGGCTATTGCACAGTCGCCACCTCTACAAGTACATCCACAAGCAGCACCATGAGTGGACTGCTCCAATAGCTGTGACGGCTATCTACTGCCATCCAATTGAGCACATATTCTCCAACCTCTTTCCACCCTTTCTTGGGGTGCTGGTGATGGGCTCACATGTAGCCACTTCCTGGCTCTGGTTTACCTTGGCCATCCTCTCCACCCTTAATGCACATTCTGGATACCACCTGCCTTTCTTCCCGTCGCCGGAGGCACACGACTTCCACCATCTCAAGTCAGTAATTTTGTGAAAAAAGTTGATGCATGAAAGTTGATTATAGGCTCTGACATTTGTTGAGGATTTATTAACAGGCAGTGAGTGACATTTGGACGGTGTTATGCAATAAGGAGTCAACCCACATGATAACAGTTTTGAGAAAGAGGGTTTTGAAGGTCATACCTCTGAAATTAATTCAGTGTTCTTTTCGGTCATTTATGGCAGAAGTATGCAAGAAAAAATCAATGAATGTTTTGGACACCATCTTTAAATGGATATTTTGATCTTTTATAAACATGAGTTCGACGATCTGAAAGGGTGTTAAAATAGCTTCCCATCGCATAAATTGAAAATTTGATCTGTAACAATATCCTGACAGTTATGGGCCTCCAACTGAGGGTGGACGGAGGCAACATTTGTAAAAATGTTTTTATAGTTAGCAAATTTCACAAGACTACTCTTGTTTTTTTGCGGAAATGTCAATTAAGCAATGTAGGCTTCATTTTAAGCGCAATTCACAAAATTTCCAAAATGCCGATTTCTGAGAAACAAATCAATCAAAGTTTAGGGCACCATCTTTAATTCGAATTTTCACACACGTGTTTCCTACCATCTGAAAAGGTGTTAACATAGCGTCCCAAATCATTGATCACGTTTCTGATATGTTACACTGTTACTAAATTATGTCCCTCCAACTGATAGCTGACGGAGGCAAAATTCGCAAAAATACGTACCTTCTCGCACCCTGTAGTTATGCAACCACGCGTCCCAGGGTCAAACAAAACGAGGCCCTTGCTCAGACATATGGGTACTAAAACAGTGTTTTGGACCCAATCGGAAAAGATTTGTCGGGGAGGGGGGTTGGCCATCAGCTTGTACCAGAAGGACTTTGCAGTTGGTATCTAGTGTTGACCATGCCTAGTCATATGCACACAAAAGCCCCACAGAAAGGCACATTCTTGACTGTCACTGTCACCCACCATATGGTGCTTCAATACAGGTTAAAGATAGGATGATATGGGTCTTGTGACCATCAAGCGAGAAAGTCTGCCTCAGGTGAAACCCTTAGTATTGATCAGGAATAAGGACACAGTGTATGGTTTGTTCACTACTAGTATGCTAAAAGTCCACTTTTCTTGCAAATCAGTTCAATTCCAGTTTTATTACCTTGAGAAATTGTCTTGTAATCTATGAAAGGAAGCTTATGGACCCATAAAGCATTAGAATATAATTTTTAATAGACTTTATAACATGAATGGAATAGGTCAGGCACTGCATGTGCAACATTGGATATGAGAGTTGTAATTTATTTTTTTATTTTTAGGTTCAACCAGTGTTTCGGTGTCTTGGGTGTCCTGGACAGATTGCATGGCACTGACACCGTGTTCCGCAACTCTCGTTTATATGCCCGCCACATTATGCTGCTAAGCCTGGCGCCACTGAGAGAAGCATTTCCTGAAGATGACAAGAAGGGTGCTGCCAAGTCACAGTGAACCATTTCCCAATAGGTAGCACCTTAGTACAGGTTTTGGTTTTTTGGGTTTTTATTATTAGTTTTTGTTGGGTTGGTGTCTCATTTAGGCTCTGAATGTACAAATTTGGCCAAAGTGGTATTTAGCTTGCAAAGAGATTAATTATTGCCAGTTACATTTTAATGCCAAAAGTCATGCTACAGTAGAGCATAGTGATGATTCCTTTGATATTGCATAGAATGTGGCATTTGTCCACATTGGAGGAATTACTTACCAAAGTTTTATAGACACTGGTAATTAAACATTCCTTTTGTGTATGCGTAGATGTTGCTGTGTCAAATATATTATATATACTATTTTGGCTGGTAGCTAGGCAGACGTGAAAAAAGATGAAAGATGTTAAATATGATGCAGTTCTAGATGAATACACTGAGTTTGATCTGTATCCATTGTTTTTATAGCTACCATAATAGGGTCTAAACTCTAAAGGCTTTTAAGTGAGTGTTACACATGAATTGTATTGGAGTGAATGCAATTCTTGAGAGGAACAAAAATGATGTAATTTGTTGCAATCAGCAGATGTAATAGTCGAGTGCAGTTTTTTCCACACATAAATAAATTATATGTTGGATGTAATAATTTATCGTTAATGATATAAGTGTTGCATTTCCTGCATGACCTTATTCAGAAGGTAAAATGTGGGGAAACAATGTTACTTCCTTGACAGACTATTATGACAATTGTAGAGTCCCGAGCATAAATTTGGAGACGGCAGGCCCTCCCCTTCAGCAGGGTGCTCTGCCAGTCCCTGCCATTACGGTATCAAATATACGGTTATAAATACACGAACACATGCCTAAAGCAGCTAATTCTGTCCAAAAAGAGTCCGTTAATTTGAGTCAGAGAAGGCCCGCAGGTTCTCCAACTTCATGCTTGGGACTGTACCATGGAATCAGAATTTGTAGACTGACCATCCGTGAAATAGCTGGATCCATGGCCATGTCTGTCGTGCAGTGCAAACCCTTGGGTACCACAAAATCTGTGTGCAATGGGTACCAAGAATGTTAACTCCCAACCAGAACAGGATTTGCAGACTTCAATTGCTTCCCTGAGTCTTTCTAGAGAAGAACCCACTGCTGACAAGTTCCTAGCCCAGTACGTGACCCAAGACAAAATGTGGATTAACCACTACAATCCCAAAATCAAAGTCCAAAGCAGAAAGAGGAGGCACTTCAGTTCTCCATCTCCTCCACCTCCACACCCACACACACACCAGCAACCATTGGTGGGGTGAGGAGTTGGCCAGCATTTTTTGAGACTTGGAAGGGGTGTTGCTCATGGACTACTTACTGCATGGAAGAACTATGAGGACCTTAATATCCTGACCTCTTGAAGAAGTTGAGAGAAGCCACAAGGAGAGGTAATGCAGAAAATTGTGTTGCACAGTTTAGCTCTTGCGACAACTCCATGCACATTTATCGCATGGTGTGCATCTCATGACTGTGACTTCAAGCTTCTTCCTAACCACCCATATTCCCCTGTTCTGACCTTGTTGGACTTCCTCCTGTTCCCAAAGTTGAAAGAACACCTTCGTGGGTCAAGATTTGGAGGAGACAAAAAGGTGATAGCTGAAGTTAATGATGGTAGGGCGGCCTGGAGAATTTTTTCTCCCAATGAATCAGGGAGCTGGACCGCAGGTGGGAAAAGTGCATCCATTGTCGAGGGAACTCTGAAGAAAATGACAAAGTTTGATTCTCCTTGCTTGCATGTATGTATGACACCTCTGGCCCGAAATTTATTGAACTCCTCTTACCCTACCCATTGATTTGCTCTCTCAGGTGAAATTTTACAATATGCAGATACCGGGTTTTGGAATGTTGGGGCCAGTAATAATAATAATAATAATAATAATAATAATAATAATAATGGATACCCCGTGATAGGCCCCTTGGGCCTCTTAGGGGATTATCTTTTGAAAACCCGACTTTAATCATTTGCCTGAAATGTGATGGATTTTGATAGTGGGAGGAAACGGGAGAACCCCAAGAAAACCCACGTGAACACGGAGAGAACCCATCGAAACTCGATCCACATAAGTATCCCCCGTCCGACCCGGGGATCGAACTCGGGACCTTAGAGGTGGAAGGCTGCGGCGCTAACCACTCGGCCACCGTGTCGCCCCGTGTTGGGGCCAGTATTCCCAGCACTTCAGAAATACTTCATCAAAAGTTCCAAAAATTACATACATACAGTACCCAACCGTCCTGCTCCGGCAATAAGTCTTATGTTTTCTCATAAATACTGTAATGTTCTATGCATTTGTTTCTTTTTTCTTAGTTAATGGTAAATACAGTACAGTAGAATCGGTGTGTAAATGAAAAATACTTCACTGTTTCTTAGAAAACCATAATGTTGTATGCAATTTCATGTTTTTATGTTTTTGTTGTGCCCTTGCACTATGCAACACAATATTTGTCCATGGAAATTCATCACTATTTCCATGTTCCATAGGTCACTCGTAACTCATAATGACCATTCATTTTGTCTTCGATTTGTTTTTGACCTCGGGGCAGTCAAAAAACCAAAATCCTCAAATATAGGGGTTTTTCCCAATCAAGTGGGCCTAAATGTTGCTAGACCATATAAAGTTTCAGCCAAATTGCAAAATACCGTGGGGAGGGGGAATATCGCGAAATTGTGGAAATGGGGCCTTTCTTGGATAATTTTTTTCGGTTAGTGAAATTGGTCAAAACCCAATCGACATACTGTAATATAAAAATTACTTCCACATACATTATCGATTCTTATCCATATACACTAGTTACAAGAGATTACAAAGATGTTACAAAGATATCCAGAAACTTTTTGCCTGCAGGATAAGGAGCAAAGCTGCTAAGGAGCAAGTAGCCGGCAACTAGGGAAAGTGCATGGGCCCGGCCTAATAAGTGACAGGGGAGAGCCAGTAGAGGCTGCCATGGTTTCCATGGTCCGCCATGATTTCATGGTCCACCAAGGTTGGTAGGGACATGTCCCACAGTGCCCCAAGCAAAATGTGCCATCGTGCCCCGTAGCCATTTTTAAACCTTTCTACTGTTTCTAGTCCTACTCTTGAGTGACAAATGTTAAATGGCCATATATGTTCTCATTTTGTAGGCAGATATTCTGCCTTGCAAACCCATTATTGGGCTGGGTGATCTAGCACTTCCATTGGGAGAAAAAAGAAAAACTAATGAGAAATTGAAATTTACTCAAATGGTCAAAAATCGAAAAAATCGGTACTGCCGCCGACAGTCTTTTTCGATTGAATTGAAAATAGGATGTACTGTGGAGCATGTCTATCTGCACCTACCACAGAAGCATCAGGTCCGTGACCCTAATAGCCTCTTCACAAATTTGACTGTGCCATGATACCCCGGTCTCCCCTACCATAGGCGCATTTTCCTCGCGGTTTTCTTTCATTTGATATGATATAACTTATGTTGATTGGGTTTTGATCACTTCCACTAACCAAAAAAATTATCCCAAAAAGGCCCCATTTCCAAAATTTCGCGATTTTTTTCCTTCCCCACGGTATTTCGAAATTTGGCTGAAACTTTATATGCAGTGTTATGGCATAGATGTGTACAGGTTTGATTTTTTTCCAGCAAAATCTGAGATGGTCTAGCAACATTTAGGCCCACTTGATTGGGAAAAACCCCTATATTTGAGGATTTTGGTTTTTTGACTGCCCCGAGGTCAAAAACAAATCGAAGACAAAATGAATGGTTATTATGAGTTACGAGTGACCTAAGGAACATGGAAATAGTGATGAATTTCCATGGACAGAAAAAATGTTGATATTTGTTGCATAGTGTTAGCCATCCTTTTTGGTTATCCGACGATGCCTGTGAGCTGTGGGTGATGGATAATAATCAGGGTTCTCCTGTCCATTAACAAATAAAATAGTATGGGAGAAGAGATTTTATTCCATTTTCATTGAATGGGGTGTATGTCCTCCCCATTGTTTCTATCTCATGTTCTTAATGATAAAACCACATTTGGTTCATGTTCTGGAAAGACACATTAAGACTAGTGCAGTTACACTAGAGAGTAGATGTACTCAATATGTGCTGGTGACACACACAATTATTCTGGCTCACTTTCCACTATATCTGAGTGTGTAGGTCTCTGGTACATTGTTAACTAAACTGGTGGTTCAGAAATTGTGGTAGGGTATGAAAGTGTTAAAGTGCAAAAAAAATCCCGATTCATTATTGGAAGTTAACTGGAAAGTAAGAACTTGAGGGTGGTAAATAAGTATGGAATCTTTTGTCTCACATAAGTGAGCTGTGGTCAAATAAGTGTCGGGAGCATGGCACTAAACAAGACAATAGTGGATAAATAAATAAGAATGATTTATTTTTTATTCTCAGTGAAAGCACAACAGTAAAGCACAGTTTCAGTATAAAAGTAGAAATAATGCTTACCGGTGGATGAATTCAATTTCTTTTTTCTTTGCTGTTTATGTCAGGTACAGTATCATATTATTGTCATTTTCCTGGACTTTTGTTGCATGAGCCATCCAAGAAAAGCATAGCCTAGTTTCCAGCATAATACTGTGGTCACAAGTAATCTTGGCTGATCCTGCTCATTACTTTTGTAACGGGTGGGATGGCCAAGAAACCTTGTGATTGTTATAGCAATCTAGTGTGAATGACTACTTTGAGTGTTCAAAAGCAACATTTGAAAATGTCAGACTATAATGCAAGAGACAAAAATTCCCAAACTTATTGGGCAACTATAATTTATAAGCAACTGTCATGTAAAATTCACACTTCAAAAATGTAATGCCCTTTGGAGGGAGTGATATCCACTCCCATTGATGAAGGAGTTGGTCCCACAGTATAAGCCCCAAATAATGTGTAAATTACAATGACTGAAGTGATTCAATATCATGCAAGGTAAAGTATTCAATACATTTTCATTTAGGTTGGAGTAAGAGTCCTTTAGTTGCAGGGTTGTTATGACAATTTTCCCATTTTTTTTTACTTCCCACATTTCGTTGTATGTCATAGCCTCTGGCAAACACAGAAATGCAGGAAAATCATCAGGGTGGTCACAACTACCTCCACCTACTTGAGTACATTCAAGTTCAGTATGCTTGCCTGAAATTGAACTCTTCAGTGACCATTATTTGCACCTTTAAAAATGTACAAAATGTTCCTAAAATTCAGGAACTGAAGAAGTGCCATCTGGAGAGTGTTGGGATTGGTACTTTTTGTGCTCTTCAGTCTAACATGCGATAGACATTATACTGGCTGTAAAAATTGCTTTCTACTGGCTAAGAGATCCTCCAAGCAGTTTCTTGGCTGTGAGAGCATCTCCTACTATAGATCGGTCACTCTACGAACGCAACCGAGGGGCCAATTTTATTACAGGAATTTTATTACAAACTATTCCTTCCTGTAATAAAATTGGCCACTCGGTTGCGTTCATATAGTGACCGATCTATAGCTGCAATATTCTTTCCATTGGCTGAGAAATTCAAGCTGACTATTGTCTTAGAGATACGTATTATTGCAGTTATAACATTATTTTAACAGGTTGTTACCTATTTTTAATCATGCCATTAGCAATAAAGCACACTACTGTAATGTTGCAATTGTAGACATGCTACATCCATTATAACAAAGCACATTATCTGGTTGATGATGGATGACTCATTACAGACTTTCAGTGCCAATGTATCGATACATATTTAAGAGACCTAAAATTAATTTTCACTTTAGTACTGACACTATTCCTTCCTGTAGGCGTGTGTGAAATACCTCGTCAGCAGCCAAAAATCTTACACTGCAGCCACTGCAGTGCAGTGGTAAGGAGAGCTGCACAAGTCCAATCACAACACTTCATCAGAGGACCCCTTTGTCCTGTCCTTTCAATTCTCAATATTGGCAATGGCAATCAAGGTTCATATGAAGGGTTGTCGATTCCGCCTCTGTCTTGTCCACTGGATTCTTCACAATGAACTGTGGGTGGATCATAGTCAGTGTTAATATTCACCTCCATGTGCATCTCATATGGGACTGGGTGGCAGTCTGCTGTCACTTGGCAGGCAGGACCATCCAAGCAGTTGTTAGCAACATGCCGGTCATCATCCATGCATTGCTTGATATTGCCATGCCCGTGGGGATCATTCCAGGCAGGTTCAAACACCACTGACCTTGTCTCACCAAAAGTGCATCTCTTGGAGCTTGCCTCGCCTGACCACTTGTTTCTGGACAGCTCTTCCTCCTGATAAATACATAGTAATGTTATATACATACAGTTACAATGGGCATCATTGTAACTCTCCTTCCATCTGCCACAGTTTAATATGTGGAAAGTTATAAAGTACCTTTTCAGTTGAGCTTGTTGCTTGCATCCGCCTAGTGACAGGTGAAGGTATGCTGCATAAGGACTCATGGCTTAGTGTATATGGCGTGCTTGTTTCTAAATTGGCCTTACTGTTGTTGAGTGATTGTTGCTCACTCATATACTGAATGAAACAGCCCTAGAGGGAATAAGTGGATGTTAAAGCATGTTAGTGTGACTCCAAAATCCTTGCAGGTAGGAAAAGAGCAAGTGTAATTTTGGCCATTTAATGAGCTTATTTTTATTTTTATTGTCTTAATTTTGGAACACCTTGTGTGGTAGAGTGATTGGAGGAATGTCTACCATACACATGAAAATGCATACTTACACAGGGGATGATATCTTAATCATAATTACAGCAAAACCAAGAAAAGTCTCCATGTTTATTCACAGAAGAAATGTTCTTACCTTGAGTATTTGGAGCAGTCTTTTTTGTAGGTCAGGGTCAAACTGACTGTTGTTGACCCTGCTCTCCTGAGCATTGACCTTCTCCTCAAACTCCTTGAGGCTGGCCTTCCTGAGCTTGCTGGGCTGCATAAAATATCCATGGGGGATGCCATTGTACTTATTGGCATCAGTCAGTGAGTCAATTTGCACCATTAGCACTGGGTCAGTGTGCTCTGAGAATTTGAGGCCATTGTTCTGCATAAGCCAACGGTGCTTCTCCAGTGCAGGGCCCCAGTCTTCTGCTGGCTGGAGCATCTTCTTTATACCCTATCAAATTCAACTCTTGCATTATTATTCAATTTGTTGGTGCCAAAATGCCCAACAGAGCTGTGATATGACAGTTCTGTAGTTTGGCTCTAGTTGGCCCACCCAAACTCAAGGATGGCTAGTATTATCAAGGGAACAGATTAATCTGGTCTGCAGTAGGGACATTCTATTAGTTTTATTTATTTATTTATTTATTTATTTATTTATTTATTTATTTATTTATTTATTTATTTATTTATTTATTATGATTTATTATAGAGGGTGGTTCTCAAAAGTAACATTAATTTTTCAACTACAGGTATATAGGGTCATTATTATTATTGTTGTCATTCTCCTGCATTCAATGGCATGGGAGCCGGAACAGATTTCATGTGGCTTAATTTTGGAATACCTAAATAATTGATTTAAAACTCAAGTGAGTTGTTCATAAGATGTGTTATTCCTCTGTTAACACATCTGTCATCATTGCATAAGTATCGCCCATGCTTGTGTAGCATATGCATGGTGTTCCATTAGTTTACACTGGATCACATCCTTTGAAGACCAGATTTTCAGAACTGTCAGGGTCACAGTTTGGTAAAAACTGAGTTATGTATCATGCATACTCTCTGATGGTCAAGTCAGTTTTGTGTCACAGCCCTAGATAAATGGTTTAATAATGGATAGTATTAATATTCAAGCTTCAAAACATCCCACCTCAAAGTTTTGAAATGTGACTGAATCTTGGATAGTTCTGAAGATAGCTCAAGTACCGTACTTAAGAATGCAGAAAAATGAGTGGTAACACTGCTGCTGCCCAAGGGCAAAAAGTGTCTATTATCTGCTTTGAACAGTGTGACAACCACAGTGTTGTTGGAAGCAGCTGATGCTCCATACATCGTCAATAATATATCGTGTTGTGATTGATGGTTTGGTCATTGCCACCACTTGCAGTTCTCACCTATGTTCCTCAGTAGTACCCATTAAAAGTTAGCATATTATTTTTATATTGACTACAAAATAATGTTCAAGACTATCCCTTCCCCCCACTTCTCAATTTTATGTACTCTGGCATTCTGATGCCAAACTAGATAGATATCATTATGTCCTAGAAGAAGTTATGAACGATTGCCTATGAGTTTTGTGAATATGTGCCATATTTCCACAGATATCCGAGTTCCTCTACTTTCTCCCCAGTCCACATGTACTGTACTGTACAGTATAGGCCTATTACAGTACAGCTAGCTTACAGTTAGATACATTTGAACTCAATTAATGCTGATTCTTACCCCATCTGATGTATCTCCACTGCAGAAGATATAGACCATATATGCTGGCATGGAGAGTATGATGAGACTTGACAAAACCCATCCAATGACATTGGCCCACAGGGGCATCTCATAGCGGCCATAGCGTGGGAACTGGTAGTCTCCAATGGCAAATATGAATATGACTATTAGGGTGATTGGTGAGATGTATTTCCACAGGATCTGCCAGTACTTCCCAGGTTTCCGACCAAGCATGGCTTCCATGTCCTCGCACCACTTGTCCAGGCCATACACCCAAGTAATGGCCACACTTTCCAAGACCCCTATTACTAAACTGGGCCATGATCCAACATAAGTGTCCATTATGGTGATGAGGAAAATTCCACTCTGAAATTTAAGAAACAGTGGAGTACTCGAAGTGTCCGTTATATATTCTTACATATCTGAATACCTACCAAGAAATGTTTTTGTGGACTTAAATGTCTTACCCTTGTAGTTAAGATGATTCCACCGAGAAAGAGAACAGTGCAGACAAGAGCTAATACGTAAAGTTTCCGCCTTCTCCACAACTTAGGATTTTCATCTATAATGGCAGTGGTAACTGTTTCCACAAGGAACAGCTGTGAGTCCAATCCGAGGGTGACCAGAAGTAGGAAAAAAAGTAGTGACCACACAGTAGGTACTGGCAGGAGGGTCAGAGCATGTGTCACTACTATGAATATCAGTCCAGGACCTGCAGGGAAAATTGAAGACTTGTGTCATAATTTCAAAAGTGTGCCAATAATAGTCTGACTAGAGTAACCATTCCTAAGATTGGATATGGCATATGAGGAAAAAAGTGTCCCTATATAAGTAGGTGTCACATATTGCTCAAGAATCTGCTTCAGTGTATATGAACTCATCATGTATAAAAAATGTATATGTCTTTTTTACAAAAGGGAATTTCTGAAAATGCTTGCACTTAAAAGCTGTGTGCGGACAAGAACTACAGTACGTGTTCCAGCTTTTTACTTTCACTGCTGAGGATTTGCCTACTTAAGGTGTTCTCATATTAGGCTTGGTCACAGTATTACCCTCACTGACAAAAACATTTGGGCACCCAAATGAACCATCCAATAACCGTGAAAGTTGGTAAGCAGCAATGTCTATAGGGCTGATCGTGTGAGTGTCAGACAAGCATGAACAACAGTAACTGTGTCCACCATCCTAAGAGATGTGGAAGTTTTTTTAAAATTATTGTACCTGTCTCATAACTCACTGTTGATGCAGGTATTGCATTTTCATTTGCTACAACATATTTGTGATAGCTTCAACCCCAATTAAATAGTTTAGCTACAGAATGCCTGTCTTGTCTCAATTACAAAACTTTATGGAGTTCTATTATAGCAGAATATTTTTGGGGATGTAGGTAATTTAAGTAGATGCTTACCTTCCTCAACAACTTGTGATACATCTAGATCGAGTGAATAAGCCATATATCCCAAATGGATGAACACCACTAGCCCAACCAGAATGCTTAATACTGTGTTTGTTACCACTAAGACCATGGCGTCCTGATAACACCTGCAAAAGAAAATCAAATATACAGTAACTACAGTTTAAGGGTCAAAGTGGTTATGAAGCTTAAAATGTACAAAAAGTTTGAACTGATTATATTTACCAATCATAATACTGTAGGTTTGTAATCTAGAAACATACCTGTGATGAAACCTGCTGTAACTAGCCAGAGTGACCAGTCCGCCTATGCAAGGTCCCAAAGTATAAATTAACTGTGTAGCAGCATCAAGCCATACCTTCAAATCATAAGTTGTATTAGTGACAACAACAGCTATCAAGTACCGAGTAACTTACAGATGCCGAAAGCAGCTTGTCCAGGTCTGGCTTGAAGAAGTACTTGAGACCAATCTGGTATCCATCCTGGGCTAGACCTATGCCCAGCAGGACAAACAAAGCCAAGAATGGGAAAGAGGCCGTGAAGATTGCCACCTGAAATGAGACATAGTAAATAGTTCGTCTATACAAAATTGCAATTGTGAAGATCTAGGGGTTCATAATACTGTAATGTATCTTATTAAACAATAAATGAGCTATCATAATACACTCAGAGTGCTGAACTTTTCTCATTTGTGTTGCTCTTATACAAAGAAGCACCAAGAGCTTGGAAGCACTAATAAACAGGACGATGCTAGATGAACATGGGCTGACAGTGAGAAGGTCATGCATGGTCATGCAAATACACATACCTTTCCGCTTGACTTGACCCCACGTATAAGAGACAAGAGTATGAAGAGCCACAGAGTGATTGAGCACAAGACTAGCTGCCAACTTGGGAGACCCAATCCTTCGCTGAGACCCTTGGATGCATGTAGGACATAATGACTGAAATGGTATTCCCACAAAAATATTAGAATCGGTTGAAAAGCTAATTAGTATAAAGGCATTTCTACTCACTGGAAGTATTCGTCACTGGGCACCCGTTTTGCGTAGACTCCGTCCAGATTGGACAAGTCCAAGGTTTCGTTGACATCTTCAACTTCCAGCCTGGACTTGAAACTGGCCGAAATTTCTGGTCAAATCAGTAAGGAGCGGACCTTATAATGACGATATACAGTAGATTCAATACACAAGGGACAGTCAAAAAGTTCGCACCCGTGCGACACGGTAGGTTCCTTACCGTGGCACAGAATCGCCCTGGACGCTAGAGGGTTCAGTAGATGACAATTTATTTAGATGCCATTGGCTGCACTATATGTCAAAAGCTACGTCTGTGTTACGGCTTACGGGAAGGCCCGAGGCACTTCGTTCACAGAATTCCAGCCCTTTGCTGGTACTTCGAGCATACCCGAAAACTTTGGCTAAATAGTGATTAGCGGTATCGAAATAAGTGGATAGTGAATAACCCAAGATTACTTTTTGCACGTTGTGACTCTCACGCCACAGAGTTCTGCCATGCTTTGACTCTCTGGAATACATTTACATTTATCCATCTGGTGCAGCCAGCGTCCTCCAATTTTGTCCTTCGGTGTGTATTCAGTAATAGTGTAGTATGAAGTCCCCATGCTCTAACGGGCAGATCGGATGGCCCATGGCCCAAAACCCCGTATCTTCTAAAATCGCGTAAATGGAGATAGATGCACCATTGTACTCCTCCGCTTTGTAAGCCACACCTTTTGGTACAAAGCTCGCAACTGTAGGAGCAACCCTTGCAAAGTTTTGGCCAATTGAAATCATGCACTTCCATATACGATAATGGAAACAAAAAACTTCAAACGCGAATATCTCGAAATGACAAAAAGCTAGGACCGTCAGAGATGTACAGTACATGTGTACAGTAGTACTGCATGTTATAAATAGTATGCATTTTTGCATTAAGTGCACCTGCATATCCGCGCTATCTTATGAGAGCCTCTGCGTTATTAAAAACCAGGCTTGAAGTGGTTCTTCTTACCACAGCCTTCAACCCCGGATTTAGACTTTCCCCACTTTCCCCTACGAGAAGAGTTTCGATGGGTTTTCTCCGGGTTCGCGTTTTATTTTCGTCTGGATTATCACGTTTTCTTCTACAAACCATCAGCAAAGGCGTAGTCATTGAATAAAATCCGATATTTAAAAAAGGATCTCCTAAATGACCACAGGTAACCTATCACAGTGTCACCTATTATATTGAAAAATAAGTAATGCCAACTTCTTATTTATTAATCCAGCACGGATATTAATAAAATGGAATACATTATTAGCATTACCGTGTACCAAGAGATTTTTTTTTATGTGGTGGTGACGCTGATGTGGCAGAGGGAAAAAAAAACAACAAAACATGCAGGCACACATGGCACCCACCATAGAGATTACATAGGACTATAGCCTATTATTTATATAAAAATGATTCGTTGATAAATAATACGGCGTCTCATTTATCAGAAGTTTCTATAGTATAGTGACTTTGCACCATTAGTAAATATTCACCGCTTTCTGAACCCTCTATACTCTACTGTAGGAGTCGCCCAATGCGTCAAACTAATATTATGCTATGTATGCGTCCGACAAAAACATTATGATTTAACGCAAACGCATTGCTAGCCCTGTCCAACTCATATTGTGTGTCCCAGAAGTAATACACTTTCGTTTCCTGATGCCATTTCTCGAGGGCTCCGGATATCAGGACACTGATGCTTGACCAGGTCCTACGCAAGGTGTTCCTAACTCGTGTCTTAGTTCAGTGAGTGATTTTTTTCCATGCATTAAACATTATTATCAATAAGCAGTTACTTTCAGGGAATATATAAGGCTCTTAATAACAAGCAGCTAAGCGCGAAAGAAATATCTAACTGAAACGGACAGTCAGTTTGTAATACCCTGTATTTATGTGCTATGCCTATATTCAACAGGTGCTAGAGAGGCTATCATCGGACGGACCCGAAGCCACTTTTGATCATTTAAGATAGGACCTCAAAACAACCTAGCTGGATTTCCAGAGTCAGTTCCCGATGCTTCCAAACATCAACAACTCGAGTAGTCAATATTGACAGGAAACATGCGGGTTCAGATATACTATACGTATACAAGTACACCTTGCCGATGCGACTGGAATCTAAGCTGGATCGCATTAATTCTGCAACACACAGTGGATACATTTCGCAATTTTAGGGAACAACCATCTGAAGCGTGTTAAAATCTTGGGTAGGTGTGGCAAAAAAAAACAAACTCAAAACAGCTTTACATAATAATAACACAGGCACTCCCTGCGAATAGTGGAGTCTAGAAATAGACAGCAGAATGCACTCAGCATAAACGTCGTTTAAAATCCACAGGAAAACAAGTGTGATTGACTCTTTGATTGACAATACAACTGTGTGAGAGAAAGAGTTAGATATTGACCTGTGGTGATGTTTGTGCACGACGGGGTGTTCCAAGAGTTTCCACATGTGGCCCAAGGTAACTCTTGCTGCATGGACGCGAACAGGTAGAAGAGCGCCCAAGAAAGGATTACGTTGTAGTAGACTGCGATTAAGGCTGACACAGTCACCATCGCATAACCAACGCCTGCACATATACACAAACAATATATCATTACGATCGATCTTCTTGTTGTTGTCATTGTTGCTGACCTTTGAACAACGGTGCGCATTTCCAAATGGTGACTGGTCCTAGGCTGGCGAACTGTCCGAAAGCTAGCTCCAGATATGCCAAAGGCAGTCCGAAGAGCATCATCAGAATGAGGTACGGAATGAAGAAGGCCACTGTATGGAGACAAATGGAGAGAAAAATAGAATTGCACAGTTGCACGGTTACGTCACTCTGTACGTATATACTGCCTACAGCGTGATGCATTATATGAGGACCGGGGCTGGAAGTGGCCTCAACGAGTTGATTGACGATTCTTGTTCTTCAATTGACAGCCAGGAAGCGGCCGTTTCATTTATACTGATGGCAAATGTACAACGACATTTGACTTGCAAGAGCTCTCGGTGACTCTCAAGTCTCTCGTGGGCATTACCCTCCAACTCTATTGCATGTACTTGACGAACACCCTGTACTAGTTTACTGGATGAGCTTTGAATCTATACAAGTCATTCACATCAATTGTACGAGCAGCTATAGATTTATCTGTAAAAATGTAGATACGTCGATAGGGGAGAAGCAACTGTGATTTGGTGTACACTGTACTTGTACACAGCTATACTGTATAACTTCAAGAAATATTGTGAAAATCTTCTGCCCTTTTTAAAAAAACCATATGCTAATACTGCATACATCAGGCTACGGTTTTGGGGAAGGTCTGGAGGCTGCGAATTTTCAATTCCTTTAGCTGAACACACCTCTACTATATCTCAGACTGCTGCCTGTCATTTGGTGCACTTTTACTGCCCGGTAGACCGCACAATATACTGGAAGAAACGTATTCATGTCCGTTTGTTTACAAAACTGCTCAGTGTTTAACAATAACTGGGAAGCGGTTTGGGCACGTCTGGTGCTCAATTCCAACCGCTTCCAAGCCAATCAGCATAAAGAGACAAGCCAAAAAAGTAAAAGCTGGGTCTTCAAGATGAGCACTGATAACAATATTCATGACGGCAACTCTCTCGCGACGATATTGTTCTGCTCACGCACAGGAAGATAACGCACGACCTCTCCCTGGCCAAAACTATTGTCATCACAACCGAGTCTATTTTTCCTCATCAATGAACAACCTTCCAATTTGGAAGCACAAATAAACAGAGAGCAAGGTTACGCCAGAATGGAAACTTCGCACACATCGCATTATTTAATGCCATGTGAAAAGAGGGCAAAAAAAAAATCACGTAACCATAGCAAGGTACGCTAAGCTAATTATACAGATACAATTGCCCTTGTGATGTAGCCGCGGTCAGGATTTCCTACTTGAATCCAATGCTACTTCACTTGATCGCATTACATGGAGGAGCGGATCATGTTTAGGGTCTATATGATGACATGGACCGAGCCGGTCATTTTGCAGATGTGAAAGAGATAGCTTTCAAAATGCGGCTTCCCCTTTGGGAAATGATAATAATTTGGACTTACCCCCTCCGTGCCTGTGCAGAAGGTATGGAAACCTCCACATATTTCCCAGGCCCACGGTGAATCCCAGGAGTGATAGGAGCGTCTCTAGACGACTGCTCCAATTGCCTCTTTCAGTGTTTTCGTCATCGCCCCATTGGCTCGACATGTCTGATTCAGCCTGAAATGTCAGAAGATCAGGTGAAATCACATGAAACGAACTGGGAATATTTTAATGTAGCACAAATACTTCATTTAAGACGAAACTGTATCACTCTTGCACTGACCTGAACCAAGCATGTATAACTGACAGGCACAATCGCGAGTATGGAGTCTACCAGAAAGGGTGTCGGTGCACAAAGCAAGACTAACAGTATAAGATACAAAGGCACCAAATGCATCTGTTGCAATTGACGTAGACGATGTAAAGGCCGAAGACTGCAGTTGTACAGTGTTGTCATGTTACATAACTGAATGATAAGTGACTGCACATACACGCTCTTGGATATGCAGGTCTACTATTGTCGTCCGCATCACATTTTGCGCGCATGTAACCCAGACTTGCTACACATTATTACGCGAAGAAGTGCATGTACTGTATGATAATAATCAACTAATCAAGAGTAATATTTTTCCATATTGGTTCTCTCTCTTGTAAGTCCACATGTCAAATTGGACGAATATGTTTTCTCTCCATTTTTCCCCCTTCAAAATTGGGGTAGGCCCTACGCTGGTATAATTTTATCTTCCAATAGACGTGTTCCAGAATGGTTTTTGCCATGGACCGCCAAATTTTTATTGGAATTTGTTCCTGATAATGTAACATGAAAAGTGAAACTCAGTCTTATCTTGTCTATTCCGTTATTGCAAAAATCCCCATTTGAAATGTGCAATTTTGATATTTTTTATATGAAATTGCCACAGGAAGTGATATGTATCTGAGATCATTTGTATGCAATTTTTTAGCAACGTTAGGTAACGTCCGATTTGTCGAGTTGCATATAGTTCAGTAGGTTATACAGTATTTTGCGAAATTAATAATTTTGTAACACTACACCGGTTACACAGGTTCAGGCCCTCACAAATGGGTAATACAAGGGAAACTATGATCTTGGACTCATAGATTTCATTACTAATTACAGTTTAAGGGAAAAATTTGCAACTCGCAGCGAAATTACTTATCAGTGTCATAAATTAAAACAAAAGATGATCTAAATTTCCTGGAGCTTCCTGTGGCAATTTTATAATGACAAATTCAAAAATTGCGAATTTCCATTTCGGATTTTTGTAATGCCGGAATAAATGCGACAAAACTGAGTTTCACTTTTTTCATCTCTCATTATTATAGAAACAACATACTTTCACTAAAAATTGTGGCGGTCCACGGCAAAGGTGCGAAAGCACAATGATTCTCATCTTTTTTTAAAAGAAACAAAGGACAAAAAAAGAAGCCCCTGCACATTGATCACGCGTCGTATAATGCTCACAGTTCATAATATTTTATTATGATATCAGTATGAGCATATTTTGTCAAAATGGCTTGTCGCTTGCAGTTGGCCTACATGTCCTTCTATGCCAGGGCAGGGGATAGACTGGTTAAATGGTTAACTTACACTTAACTCTGGGTAATCCAGTCGCTAGTGATTACCTTGGCCCAGTACAAGCCTCAGTACACTGTAGGGTTTGGAAATGTCCTGCCACATTATTTGTGAATTTATTTCCTCGTAGAGCCAATAATATACCACCTAAGCTACATGCTTTCTGATACTGTAATTCTCACAAAAATACAACCAATAAATAATAATACAATATTATCATATTTCTCCAATATAATTTTTGCTGAAGATTGAAGGGTAGCGTGAACTGTGTTTTGGCGTAAACCGATATTACAAAGACAGACTCTCGGTTTCTTCTTGCCAGTTGTAGCATTGAAAGCTCAATTCAATTTGTAGGTACTTTTCATGAAAATGAGGTGTTTGGGTCTTCACAAAATGCATGTCATTTCCAAGAAGTCTTATCCCCACTGCTACTACAATATCCCAAAATATCTCAAATCCTTCCACCCAGAGTGAACAACCACTAAATAGTGGCGTTTAATTTCTTAGTTAAATTGTTTTTCCGTGATTATCGTGGTACAAGTTAGAGTGCACCTCTACTGAAAACCGAGGCAGGCGCCAAAACTGCATGAAAATTCTAACTTATTTACTAATCGCTCCGACAAAATAGGATGTCTCCACTGCCCCCTACACTAGTGACATGGAGTGCTAAGAACGGAAAATAGTGTACAAAAATCTCTGTCAACAAAGATTATACTTCGGGGAAAGTGATTTTTTAAATGGTTTCAGGAATCTTGTAAAAATCTTGAAGGTGCCCTTTGTGAGTTTGTGTGAGTAATTTTTTAGCACTGGATAATTCGTATAGACATCTCTACACGACCGATCTCAGAGATGATCATTGTGTCTTGAGGCAATATCTGACATTATTCGTCAAATGAACTTTTATTATGAACAGTCAGTCTGGCAAGAAATAGCTTCGAATAGTTGACAAGAGACGTTAACCTCTAAGGGTAACTTCAGAGAATCTGAGATGTTTGCCGGATTGGGGTTGAACGGACTGAAACAATGCTTCTTACCCTGCTGGCTTCCAAGTCTTCGTCCTTCTTATCTGTCGTGGACTCAAATGGCGTGGTGGGCGTCGACGGCGCCGGCGACGAACATTCCGGCACTTGCAACAACTGCAATCTGCTGGGAGCATCCAACCTCCTGTCTGTCAGGGTTGGCAACACATGCATTTCCAATGATGTGTCTGGACTTTGCATCTGAGGGAGACCAGAAGATAGAAATGTCTTCTTTAACACCTGCACTCAGAGCTGCAACGCACCCACCCACGCACATATACACCTCACACTCATGTGCAGTACTTGACAAACTTGGGAGAGGAAAAAGGAGGTCAGTAGGTATTTAACCTGCCGTGAATTTTAAATCAGGGGTAGTTTAGGTGACGGGGGCAGGGGGTATTTGCTAGGGGAAAATATATTACCACTGGGATGTAACATTGCGACTTATCGCCATGACGTCTGGAAACTTTCTGGGGTTTTCAGAAGGGTTGAAGTAAGGAAGTGCCTGCGGTTATGAGGTTGTTGCTGTCTATATACCAGAATTGATTCCCAGAAATAAGAATTTGGGAATGGATATGACGTGTGCACTTTACTGTCCTGGTTACGAGCGAAGCCCGGAGTTATTACGTCTTTATAGCCTGCCAAGTTAGACTGACGTCAAAATTCAGCATAAATCATGTCCACGCACCAATAAATTCTTATGGGATTCAAAATATTCGCCTACCCAAATATGGTAACTGCAAAATATATATTTAACTCCTACTTCATAACAATACGTAATTGAGAATCTTGTTCATTACGTACCTCGTCATCTTTAAGGTTCGCCATATTTGTGGTACCAACTCCAGTCTGGTCCGGCGTCCTCACGTTTGCTGGCTCCGTAATTTTTGAAGCCATCACCATTTAATGTACGAGTGCCTGAAAGGTTAAGCCAGATGTTTCACCTCATTACCAGCAGGAATCCTTCCGTCCAAGTGACCTGAGAATAAGATAGGGACATGCCAAAATTATTTGAAAATATTTAGGTTAGGTGTTGTTGTTGGGGCCAACCGTAGCTTAAAATAATGTATTGGCGAGGTCGAGGATCTACACGGTATGTCAATAAATCGGTACCGGTCGGTATGTGGTCATGGAACACACGAAGATTTTTTTAAATTTATTTTTTGCAAATAGGACTACCGACATTTAGTAGCTTATTATTGCTCTTGTCGATGTGTTGAGTGTCTTCTCAACAACTAATTTATAGCGAGCGATAAGAGGTAGTTATAAAGTCATAATTTAATTTCCGAGTGGATAACAGATTAACCGAGAGTGTCATCAACTGGGGATAATATTTCCTACCCTCCCCCACACGCACGTACGCACAAGTAGTTACCTTTCTTATGTAATCATGAATTTGAACAATGTTTTAACTGAATAAAAGGAAGACTCTTGATGTGAGACTACCAATGTTGAACAAAATCAGTGTTAAGTCTAATGCGTTAGGTTCTGTAATTCGGATGATTCCAATGGGTTCGATTCCCGGTGCCGACAGTGAACGTGTTCTGTACTGTACTGTACATTTTCTTCAGTAATTTCCAAGATAATTCCTAGATCTTCTGCGAATGGTCCAGCAACAGCAAGCATCCTTCATGTCATATTCTAGTCTTCTTTATACGTTATACCTTCCGCAATTTGGCCTTCACCTTCACTTCCTCTATCCTAGTGTGGGGAAGTTGAGTTGCTGTTATCAATTTCGGCGACGATGAGGCTCTTCCGAGCCATAAAACCTGTATCCCTAATACTGTACAACAACAACCTAACGTTGCATGGCAAGAAGAAAAGCTGTTTCTCAGAAAAATCCCCCTGAGCATCTTTCATGGCTGTAAGTATTACACATCCTTCTATGCTATGACGCTCGCAGTCGCACCGTAATAAATTATTTGTTAAAAATGCTGTAACTGATCCAAACAGTAAACAGTAAGGCGTCAAAATTAAGCTACAGTATTTGGTAAACTACACGCTGCATGCGCATGTTCCACCAAGTTACGTGCCAGATTCTATGAAGTAATAGGACATAATGCAGGCGTGAATTATACATTTTTTTAGTTTGTGGGAGAGAAGGTGGGGATATTGGCAATAAAACGTATCGCTTGGAGCCCACGCACTAGTTTTATCGCGGCCGTAAATCAAGGTTGCATTAATCGTGACATGAAAACAGAAGTCCTGAACAAAAGGCGAGAGGAATTTCTGCAGGTTAAGAGTTGATATGTTTATGAGACACCCTTGAAAGGCATGACAATGTAGGACTGATACCGGACTTGTGCAACTGTGACGAAGGCATGCGATATCGCCAAATCGGGTTATATTAACATTCCTTGTTGGATATTCATAACTGCCGAGGGCCATTGTTACGGTTGCGATTTGGAAACTGTCCATAGTGTGCAACTTCTCCAAGACAATGAGGAACGTGATACTGAATAACGCTTGTTATCAGTCCAGATTGACACATTTAAACAGATGACAGTTGTGAAAAAGAGTCGACCAAGAATTGTAATCTAAATGACAGGATGGAGATATTTATAACAATGCCTTCTATGACATTTTTGCTTTCAGTGACGTATCTTTGCACGAGAATGGGCTGTACATACTGTCCTGGTAAATATTTTCGACAAAATACCAAATATATTAATCTACTTCTTTTGGCTGTAATTTGATCGCGTGCAGAGTCCCTGCTGTCATGAAATGTTCCAGTCGAGTCATATGTATTTCCCATTCACATAACAGACAACAATTTAAATTAGATAAAAAATACTAGCCTTCTTTCTCTCTCTCAGAAGTGGGCACACGCGATACCTAATAACGTAAGCCTTGCCCTGCGTCCACTTCGTGCCCGAGCACGTGTGACGTGACATTGGGCACGTACAGGGTCGAGGACGGTTAACCTTGACCTCAATGGAGTAGTTTGAAGCCAAAAAAACAATGAAATATTGGTAGAAAACTCATTCCTACGTATGTCAGTTTAAGTTTCGCCCCGTGGATTCCGAAATGACGTGCGTCGTTTGCACGGCCGGTCATGGGTAACGCAACACTGGTCCAGTTCCCGCATACGCATCGTGGGCAATAATAGGATTTGAGTAGGATTGTAGGAACCCGGCCCGAGAGAAAGCAGCATGCAAATCAAGTGACATATGTGGGAGAAAGTGAGTGGGAGAGTGAAAAATCACTGTCCCAGATATAGGATATACTAAAAAGAAAGAAGAAAATGCAAATTCTAAAAGAACATTTTGCGAAAGGAGCAGCGGTTCAGGTCAGTTTGCACCTGATGCGAGAAGGTAATTGGCTGTCAAGGTCGTTTTCACATGCAAACTGATGTAAGGTAACTGTGCGTTATTAGAGAACTGTTTTGACAGGTGTTTTGACTCAAAGTGGGAAATACCGGGTGCCATGGATCAAAATACATGCTTGCATATTTAGGCACAACGAACTTTGATAAGTCATCATAAAAATGGATTGAAAGAAATAATAGTGTGGCAACATATTCTGCCTTAGTGTAGGTAATGTTTGAAGTGAAAGTGAGAGAAATGAAACATATCCTTCGAAACAAATTAGTTTCTTTCGTTTGTCACTTTTTCTTTTATAATGTGAATTAATTGCAGACTGTTGATGAGCATAACTGGAGCTACGCATCGTCTTTTGAACTTCGACATACAGTATAGCCTACATTTCTCCCGAAAGTAGTTACGCCACAAGTCAGCTGCCACCAAACATGTTGTCCGCCTCCATTTTCATTATGTCATTTGCAGCTTCAGCTATTGTCAATTCATGGCTGGCAGTTAGATTATGACAAGATGGAGCAACTGTTGAGCTATGTAAGAAACAGTAGCTAATGACGTCACACTGACATACGGTACCATATATGTTAGCATTCAAGTGATAACTGCAACTGGTAGCGTATCTCTTTAGAGAGATTATTACCTGAATCGAATTGTGCGTTTTTAAATACCTAGAGGTGAAGAAATGGAAGTTGCTGAAGCATCAGAGCAGAACCGGTACGTACTGTACAAGTATATGGCGTACACGAAAGGCCTTAACACCTCGGAGGCGATAAAGCCGGTGTCCGCTTGCATCTAGCGAGGCCCAAAATAAATTTCCTGTCTGTTTGATTTGCGTACGAGATAAGGAACTTCCTTTTCAAATGCACGCAAACAGATGCACTAACTTGCAATGTATGAAGTGGCACTTGGTTCACTTGCCGAGAGCATTGCTCCTTGCGATACCCATGAATCCAGCCTATACATGTGCCCTCGTGTATATTGCCCTTTCCTATTGTCCTCTCCAATCTTATTTCCGCCCATCAGCTCCTTTCACTGGTACATCGGCATTCTTGGAATTCCAGCGGCTATGTGGATGTAGGAAAATTCCGTTCTGATAGCATTCTAGTTGTCCTTTTAAGGTTTTTTTTTCTTCCTTTTTTTTAAAGCAAGTCAGGTGTGGAACTTTACCAGTGAAAGAGGAGCACCGACCGGAAGGTGATACACCTCATAAATTGACCTTCGTTCAATTGTTGACGCCTGAATAACATAACAGGTCTCTTGCAAATCGTCGCTTAAGTATCTGTCGCTGTCGTGCCGCGCGTCAGAGCCTTTATCTGCTGTGTCAAATAATATTTATAAGCTATGATCAAAAGCACTTGCAGTTGGTGACAGCCCACAAAACCGAGAAGTCGTTGCTTACCAATGAGGCATTGCTGGAAGTGTCTTCAGCAATAACTAAGAGAAGATGTAGGACACGTTGTAAATATTGTGCGGCACTGCAACAGGAATCCAACTCGAAGGACATTCTCTGGAATCCAACTTGACGAAAGTGAACGACATTTTCCGGTCCAAAAAGTAAATAAATAAATTTTCTCTCAAGGCAACCGGTCTCGGAGGAATGACGCACGTTTTAACAGCTGTGTAATAAGCCCGTGGCCTATATTGATGTACTTTACATGAGTTTGAATATTGCACACTTTTTTTTTGTCTACGTTTACGCATACCGGTCCATATCATCTCCTAATGCTATTAGAGGTGTAAAGAAATCGTTATGCCATGCAAGTCATGGTTATGCATGAATCACATGGGCCGTCTATTGTTGCTTATTGCCTATTAGCGTCGGCTAATTTGCGTTTCAAGAAGGCTCATCCAAAGGTGAGTGTCCATTAGCATGCATTAATAGACCTTCACCTGACCTCAGATGCACATTGAAATTTTGTGGGTCACGTTTGGCATTCGCTGAGCAGGTACAACATTACATCAGAGCCTGACACTTACGAGTATTTACCTGCCCGCGATAGGTTTATTTAGCGTGGCACGCGGGCACGGGCACGATGAATCACAATACGAGGAAGTGATAAGTTAATGCGATTGCAAGAAGGGAGCTCGCATGTGCAACAGCTCGTCTACACGGGTGGAAAACTGTGAAGTTCCCACAACACATGGATGCCATTTCTGCAAAATTCATAGTGGATTTTAAAAAACAACAGAGGAGCCGATGCCAGACCTTCTGCATTATGAATTTTGTATGAAAAAAGAAAGCGAAAGTGATTCTTACAAAACGTGCCAAGATGTGACAAAAGCCCCGTCGGCCATTTTTATTATGTGACATCAAACGCCTTTGACCAATAGGCGGTATCCCACCTGAAGTTCAAGGTCACCCATAATAACCCATACTTCCCTTGCATCGTGATTTTGTCAACGGCCAAGGATGCCCATAGTATGCTAAACGACTAGTTTTCTTAAGCACACGTCACAAGTGTTTGATAACTCAGCCTATAGGGCATGTTTTCCAAGGCTTTTATAGACACGTTTGATATTGCGCAGCCGTACCTGTCTGAATAATACAAAGAGGAGAGTTCATGGTTTCTTCTAGACTTGCTCATGATATCCTAACAATATATTAGATTTTTTTTTTAAGTCGCCCGCTCACAAATCGTATCTGCCAGTGACATGTACACATACCGACATACGCACTGTTGTGTCACCTGCTCCTGAAATATACGACTCCGTTATCATCGCTTGAGTTATAGGGCGTAATACCAGGGGTTGCGAGTGTTATGATTTAATTCGAGCGGATTTAAAGAGAGGGCTTTACGTCGCTCTTTGCGTCCTGCACCATTTGCCAGGTCGGAAAATCTTCATGTTGGCGGTTGTTTTGTAAACAAATGATGTGTTTCGCGGACTCTAAATTTAACTCTCAACTTCTCAAGTCTTTTGTTCAAATACCTCGCTGAAGTACCACTGTCACGGTGGCTGTGCAGCAAAACAAGGAGCTGCAAAAGTAAATTGTCCAAAGGCCACGTGACGTCAAGATTTGTAAAAAAAGAGAAAAAATCGTGGTCATTGCGTAATCTGCAAGTATTTTTGATATAAACGACAGAACACGACTCAAATATTGGCCGGATTAATTGCGAGGTGCACGTCTGTTGCAATAAAGGAATTATGTAGTCTACATGTCTGTAAGTTCAGTTTGTAATTAATTCATATGCAGATGTACATTAATTGTCCCGCTGTTGTCCACGCGAATATGCCATTACTTCCGCTATTGATAAACCCTTTCGTATTAATTCTTCCTGCACTGAGTCATAGGTGGGCACTCCTGCAAATTCCAATTTTTCGCGGGAAGAGAAAAAAATATTTCAATACGTTGTGCACATATAGCACATACTTGTAACGTGATTTATGGACCATTATCCTTCAGCAAAGTGCTATTAATGCGGACAATTACGTTCTTGACTATTTCCACAGGGACACAAAACTGATAGTAAAGTCGTAAAATTAGTCCCTTTTATTGTCCTTCAAGACTTCGTAATCAAGTATCATATTACGCACTGATAATGGCAATTACACTGACACTTCAGCTAATTACTGTTTAAGCATTTTCTACAGAATTCATCAGAATGCAGTAACACATAAGAAAGTACCGTGCATTACACATGTCAAATATTACATTTATGATCTGATATGATACCTTTGCTCTTTTATCGCAATTAGATTTTTAGCAAAACAACTATGTTTATCTCGCTTACAGCTTTCAATTTAAGTTGAAATTGGAACTCTTTATCAATATCAGACATTTAAAAAAAACAGGTATGCACCGGCTGTGAGATATGGAAGATTTTATATGACCCTTACCTTGCTCTCGGGCGATGTGGTTTTGATGGCAGTTTGGAAGAAGACCCATAAAAAAAAACCGTTGGCGAGAGAAAAAAGAGAGGTTGATACGTGGCTGAAGTTGCCCTTTGAGGTGCCCTCTTCCAGACCCCCACTAAAAAGTAGAAGAAACACACCTCCTGGTAGCTGGGCCTCCAATCTAACACTGCCCCTCTACAACTCCCTATCCCCATGTACTACTCTCACTTGCGCCCTCTGCAAAAAGGGGGCTTGCGATAGGCCAAACCCCCACCCCCTGCCATGCTACATGGTGCTTTGGTGGTGTATAACAGAAGGCTGCAGTAGTTGCGTACAGTACATGGTGTGGTCACTGGTGCGCTGGAAATGGCCCTTTATTTTTGCACACTTGCCCCACATGTGCATTGGGGCTCAGGTTTTTTTCTTCTTCTTTTTTTTAGCGGATTGCTGCCAAACACTTAAAACTGGGAAAAGGGAAGACTTCCTTGCTCCTTTTGTTTCTGGATGCCTCTTTCAGGAAGCGTATCTTTTCTGGCAGGCTTGACTATCAACACTTCTAATGCCACAGAAATGTTGCATAAGTTTACAGCAATTATGACATTTTAATGGAACTTTAATCCTACTTTTATACATTATGAATATAATATTTTTATTGCTGTAGACTGGTGCCTAATCCATTGTACGTACTACTGCGGCACATACACTTATCTCTAATTTTATCTCATGACTGACTAACCTCTCCCTTTAATTGCACTAATGACTCTTTATTAAGTTCTATAAGTGAAGTGTAAGCCGACTTGTTCAAGACTCATGAAGTGGGCAGTTTGAAGATTTTTTTTACAATAAATAAATATGTGTTTGGTGCTCTGGTTATTGCGATACTTTTTATAATGGTTACATGGCCTTTCAAATATTGTTTTCATTTATGACCAACAAAATTGCTCATTATTTGGCTATGTGCACACGTTGGAGCAGGGCTAACGTCCTCACAAGTACTGTACAACAATCCCGACAGGTATATATGAGTGGCCCTGATTGCTTCTTCCAACAGGTCTCTCTTATCTATAAATTAGTTGCTGGGGTCAACAATTATAGATAACTTTTTCCCTTAGTACCTACCTCTTCTTGAACTGGGGACTGGAGTAGTGCACCACAATGTATAGTACGTATTTTAGCGCCTTCTGTTGACTGAAGGTACTAATTTTACCAATAGTAGGCTACCTAAAAATAACGCAGGACCAGTGCAGAACTAATAAAAATTTTCTGCCTAAGCAAACACATTTTTGTAGCACTTACAAATGTGGTTCAATATTGCTTGAGTTACATCTTTTGTGCGAAAAGGAATGTGCAATGAAATCGACTATAGGGTGGCTATAGTACAGTATTAACTTGTTGACTTGTTCCATTTGAATGGTCCCTGTACAAAAAATATTGTGCAGATATTGACTTCATTAAATGTCGTTTTTAAACAAAATCATGCACGTAGAAAACTGGGCTTCATCTACCATTGCTGCAAAAATTATCATTAAAATTTCTGCACATGGCACTTATCCCTGTAGTCATTTGGAATTAGAAAATTCCATATTTGAAATATTTTCACGCCCTAAACTTTAGTTGCTTGTCACTCTTTTGCAATGCTGGATTTAACTTTTTCATTTTATACTATTATGCACTTATTTCTCCAAAATTGTTGATGTCCTGAACAAACTAATCGTCCTACAGAATCTCTACCTTATTTTCTATCATTATTAATTTTCGTCATTTCCCTTCTGATATTTGACACAATTTTTTGCCAGTCGGTTCTCAGCACATTGAACAATGATGCTTAGAAGTAAACAAAATGAGCAGCCCTTACAATGATAAAAATGCTGTTATTCTGCCAAGGTTTAGCGTCACACTGGCCAATGCCTTGCTTAACACGCTAAATATTTTGCAAAATGTTATTGTTTTGCAACATGCCATACTACTTTACGTCATTTTGTATCAGTGACGAGCAGTGATCCGCACGATTTGCAAAGTATTCCAAGATTCTCCTATTTCCAAGAATTGCGTGAATAATATATTTAATTATTTATATTTGTTAATATATTTCAGACCTTACACTACATCTTATGCTAGGGTATAGCCAATAGCCATATCAGCAGTACAGGGTGACAATCCGAAGAGGGGGGACGGGGACGAGTTGATGAATTACCAACCTCTGGCGAAGAGTGACTAATCTATCTTATTCCCTATATTGGTTCCCATCTGGTTCCCATATTGGTAGAAGGTTATACTAACATGGTGATTTTAAAAAAGAGCATGCTGCTCTGCTCACAGGGATTAGATATCTGGGCACATATCGCTAGTAGCAATTTTGTAAGCACTATTTTTCTCTTGACAAGCTTATTTTCGCAACTGGGGCTTAGGGCATTGCACAGTAATTTGGTTCTGATTATGCACACTAATTCTGTCAAGTTCCCTGTCAATTTATGTGTCGCTATAGCAGCGGTTCTCAAACTGTGTTCCGCGGAACCCTAGGGTTCCGTGACACCAGGTAGGGGTTCCGCAAAAGATTTGGAAAATATAAAAAATAAAATTTTGTGCTTAAAAAACAATTGCATCATTGCCTTGAAAAAAAATAATTTAACGTAACCTTGCCCTACCATTTAACAACAATACTACTTATAGGTATTCCTAGCATAAATTATGAGTTAAGATAAGTGTTCAGGGTTCCGCGAAAGAATTATGAAGTAAATAGGGTTCCGCGGCCCAAAAAGTTTGAGAACCGCTGCGCTATAGTACTGTCCAGTTTTACGTACTGAGGAATTCGAATAATGCCGTAAGATATAGGTAATTATGAGACAAAGCACATTCCTGGCAAGTGTTCCCGAATGCTTTGAATGTATCTGGAATATTATCCGATAATATTATCTGACCACTAACTGCGATAGTGCATACGGATATGAGGAATCATTGCATAAAATTGAAGGCTATTTATCCTTGTAATAAGTCTGCCTAAAAGCTGTACATAATAAGTGATTGGCAACCTGGTTGATAAGCTTTTCAGACCATTTGTTACACCACTGATAACTGGTTAAACCGGTATGAGTGGTACTATATTAGTAGATATGATAGGGCCACTTGACTTTCGTCCCGGTACTGTATATATAGGCTTTCTCAGTATCTCACGTGTTCGGTGATCCTTCCCGTCTTCCTTTCTGTCCCATAACTATACGGAACAGTTAGTAATGATGACTAAAGACCTTAGATCGGATTTTTAAAAAAGCACACCAGCTTCTTCCAGTTTAGGTGACGTAGATGTTGGATGGATAAGAGAGAGAGTGTGTGTGTGTGTGAGTGAGTGAGTGAAGAACTTGCTCACTTGGAATTAACCCCAATTGAGCCCGGTTGTGGGAAAACACTTCCAGGATGGGGTCGAGACACTTGCCCAAATTGAATGACTTGTACCAGACCGATTTCTGATGACATCACTTTTGCACCGGGTTTTCGGTCTGTTTGGCCTATTTTGTTACTTGCATTTTCAGTCATTTACTTGAGGATTATAAAAACTAGGTTATCACCAAAAATAAAAAGGTGCTACTAGAGTAGAAGATAACAGTCATAAAAAGTAACCTGTAGTTTCTTCCTGTACGTTTCTCCTGAAAATCACAAATATTTATGTTATTTTTGACTGATGACAAGCGCCGGCATCAGTAAAATATTTATTAAGATAGATGTCATCTATCACATATTCGTTTGAGATAATTTAAGGCTTTAAGTCAGCTCCCACCTGTGAATGCTAATGATGAGTTTCCGAGTAGTGTCTCTTGCGTCAAATTCATTTGTGAGGCTCTTACCGCCATAAGTTATAGTGCTTGGGTGTTTTCGTAGGGGATGGCATCAAGGTAAGGCGGTGGGTGAGAGCTGACTTGTACTGAAAGTCTGAGACGTCTATAGCTTGTTTGATCATAAAGCCAATGGGCTTCCTTACCTTTGATGAATTGACATGAAGTAGTGAGTGTATACTGTGAACTATTCTGTAGGCCTACTGCAGGCCTACACTATAGCTGCGACACTGTCGTTGGAGGATTTCTCTCGTCCGTAGTGGAATGGTGTTGATTTGATATAAGATAATAACAAAAAGTACAAATCATAATGAGTAGGCCCACACCGTACTAGGTAACAATATTCATCAACAGACTGGACATCACCTTAGTTCTGACTCGGGAGGCAGAGTGGCGCTGCCGGTAACGTATGCGCCTACGGGTTCGATCAGGGTTCGATCCCAAGCCCGGGAATTCCCCCCTTTCGTCTAGTGTGGAGTTTGAGATCGTCTCCGGCTTCGACTTGGGTGGGATTTCCGCTAGACTATAACCACTCGGGGGAGCTCACAAAATGACCTTCACAAACGACAATGCACTGCACACCTCACATCCCCTCCATGTCACCTCGCCCCTGGACCAGGGCATCAAACGTTGGAACATGGTTCGACGTTAATAAAATCCCATTCCCCCCTAAGAGGGCCCAACCCTATCACTGGGTAACCACAATAGCATATGAGGGATTCCACGTCAAGCGGGACACTTTCCGACAAATCTTTGAGGACCTTGACCAAAATTTAATAACATGTACTACTCATCGACCTATGCAGGAACCCAAATTATTATACCTCTGCGTTGCGTGGTTGCGTAACCACAGGGTGTCAAATGTGCCCATTTTCGAGCATTTTTGCTACGTTCGCGGTCACTTTGACGGCCATATCTCCTAGAAGGTCAGGTCAAATATAACATTGATCTCACCTAAGTTTGTTTCGATATGAACTCCATTTGTTGCTCGAAAAATGTAAATGCTGTAATCGGTGTCGTGCCTAACTCAATCAGACATGTCTGAAGCCACCATTGTGATCCTATCCCATATAGGTGCTGGAGATGACGGAGCTTTTCTTCACCATACATGTATCGCCACAAAAAAAAAGTCCACTGGGGTAAGATCTGTGCTTATGGGGGGAAACTTCTAATTCAAGACTTTGCACACTGGAGTGCTGAACAAATGAAACTTTCCTACGGCAGGATTATTTCATGGACGAGGCGACTTTTTATGTGCATCATTAAGAACAATGTGTGTGGTGGGGCGACACGTTGGCGGAGTGGTTAGCGCCGCAGCCTTCCACCTCGATCCCGAGTTCGATCCCCGGATCGGACGGAGGATACTTATGGGGATAGAGTTTCGATGTGTTCTCTCCGTGTTCGCGTGGGTTTTCTCGGGGTTCTCCCGTTTCCTCCCACTATCAAAATCCGTCACAGCAAAGGCAATGATTAAAGTCGGTTAATTAAAAAGGTGATCCCCTAAAAAGTCCAAGGAGGCTTATCACGGGGTATCCATTATTATTATTATTATTATTATTATTATTAACAATGTGTGTGGTGTAAAGACCCGTCGCCTCCAGTGCATACGATATAGGATCACAACGGTAACTCCAGATATGATTGAGAGGGTTTGGGTCGAGACCGAATATTGTCTTTTTTATTTCTCGAGCGACATTTGAAGCTCATACCGAAACAAACTAAGGTGAGACCAAAACCTTAGACATTCCTTATATTTCAAAAGTTAAATCATTGAGATAATATGTCTACAAAGTTTTCGAGTTATAGGGTTTCAAAAATATATGGACATTCTTTTTCGATGACCCTCTATTAGCAACACAAGTGACTATGACAAACCACAAGGCCGTGGGTTTTGATTGGTTCATTACACCTAGCGAAATAACTTCTTAAAACATAACATGCTAGTATTTTGAAAAACTGTAATGAACTGTAATGGCAGCCCAGTCCTGCACCTGATTTACTCTGAGAATGGCCAGCTATATATCCTATTTGCATAGAGCAAGTGTCGCCTGTCTCATTACCTTCGAGTTGGGTTTTATGGTTAACGACCCCACTTGTTATTTTATTTCCTGGTTCTTGTAATGTGCAACGGGGTAGCTATTATTTAATTATTGCCAATTGAAGAAGCCCTCGGACGACGGTCAACGCAAACTAACCAGTTGAGCGAAGTGGTAAACAACTGGTCGTGACGGCATTGATAGCAGTCGCTTCTGCATAGTTAATGAAGTGACAATAAGTTGGCGGGGGACGTAACTGCGTCACCAAGTGGGATGATGCTACGTGGCCTTCCCTTAAACTTTAAACCCTACATTAACGTGCTCCATGGCTGAGATATGATGTTATTAAATCCTCCATTGCAGCACATCATGGTCTTTACTTACTTATGCACTTTGCAACAACCTCGCTTCATATGATTATGCGTTTACCAGGGTCTTTCAGTAAAGTTATGTTAATCAATCCGAAACTACGTGCGGAGATACTGTAATAAAAGGGCAAAAGTCAGACATAAAAAGCCACACGTATGGTAACAATCATGTGGGCTGGGCTTAAAAATAATCACTTAAATGTCATTAAGTATCCTACAGTGAAATCTGTCTACAGAAGAATCAATCCTTTCTACAAAAAATTCCTGAACTAGTTCTAGTTACTGTTATAGATGTTAGTGTAGAACGTCGTCGATATCTTTCGTGAAGTTGGATATCAGAGAATTTCCTTCGAGTTGGATTCCTGTAGCAGTGTCGCACAATTGACACACGTGTACTACATCGTCTTCTCGTCCTTGCATTAGATTTGCTGAAGAAGGTCGTTTCCGGCAATGTCTCCTCAATTGCAAGCAGCGACTTCTCGGTTGTGTGTGCTGTCGCACAGTGCAAGTGCGTTTGATCGCATTATTAGACTATAGGTACAAATCTAGAGCGGTCTAGAGTGCACAACGAAACATGATGGTCATAGTTGACTGTATAATGTAGCCTATATATCTAACCTGAACCGGCTGAAACACCTTACTGGCCGAGTTACAGGCTACATGATAAAAAGTAGCTGATTGGAAACAAAGCAACAAACTGAATTGCATACACACCGGTACATACTGTAGTTTGAATAATTCTGCCAAAGCAATGCACTAGTTACTAGTATCTAGGCAGAACTAATATATCGATATTACTATAAAAATTAATATCGATGTATTGGTATCTATATAAAAAAAAGCCGTTTGGGAGTCTGTCTGTCTTTCCGTCTGTCCGCCTGCCAACCGTCATCTGCCTACCATCTGTGCTCCACCCCCAGGACGGAAGAGGAGGGGGGAGGTGTTGCGGCTGGCTACTGGCAGGTGTTTTATTCCCTTCATTCATTTCTTCCCGGGCAACGCCGGGTGCCGCAGCTAGTGTTATAATAAATAAGCCACCACCCACCAAACAGGTAGGCTAAATAGTTCGTACCCGTGGTTCGTACATAATCTCCCTACATTCAGTGGTGCAATCGCGAAGTATATTATTCGTATCAAATCCGAGATTCCGGAATATTAATATATCGATACTTTGATGAAAACTGGCTACTTGCAAACACTAGCCGCTACGCTATAAGCCGCTTCGACCCGTTGATGGAACCATGATGGAGTGGAACTACTCGCCTGCAAGTAAAATCTCTCAAAGATGCGCAAAAGTTTGCTTAAATTCGTATCATACGATTTTGGCTATACAGACGGTGGCCACGGTGCTAGCGTGCTACAGACGTGCTACCGACGAGCAACGGAACAAGGCAGCAAGCAGCCAAGCACAGCGAGGACCGGCGAGGACGTTTGTAGGTTTGCGACTTTGTGTCGTTGTTCGACCAACCAGGGAGCATCCCTGGACCAACGGTGTGTCCGGCATTAAGTAGATCCAGTAGATCTGTTGACTCATCAGGCTGTCGTGTGCCGCTGTCGTGCCCAACAGGTCGTGCCGATGTAAGTATACCGTCCTGGCTGTCATGTAACTATGTTCGTTGCACTTCACGTAGTTTTAGTACCGAGGCACCAAGGATAGAATGTGCACGAACAGGGTGATTCTTATAGAACCGAACCCTAAAATTTCCTTTTATTTCGTGAATAAATGGACGAAAAGCGATTAAATTTTTATGACATGTACCTCCAATGTTGTTGAGCAAGTGACATCACAGAAAGTGCTGCAAACTCAAAACCCCAGGATTTGGGACACCAACAATCCTCATGGGTCACATGAATAACCACTTCACCAGAGAAAATTAGGAGTTTGGTGCTCCATATCTGGTGTGATGATCATCAGGTTCTTCCGAGACAGCTTAATGATGTGGGATTGACACAGGATTACTTCCAGCAAGATGTCACGACATGTCACATGTAACGTGAGTCAATGTCGACAACAAAGATTTTTACAGGACCATTTCCAAAAATATTTTTGCAGGGGTATCTGAAGGAAAGGGTGTACCTGCTGGTGCCCAACAAGAATTGTCGCAGCGGCAGCGCACGAACTACAGTCTCTCGTGTCCCTGTGTGTTGTAGTTCGTGCACTGCCGCTGCGACAATTCTTGTTGGACTGATAGTACAGGACCAAGCCCCATATGATTCAAGCCTTACAGAAAAACATTACTAATGATATCCACAACATTGTTGCAGCAACATTGAGATGCGCTCTAGACAAAATGCACTGGCGCATGGACATGTACTTCACATAACGTGGCAGTCACTTCCAGCACTTGCTGTAATGTCATTTGCTCAACATCGTTGGAGGTACATGCCATGAAAATGTCGTTGATTTTTGTCCATAGGTTTACAAGATATAACACAATTTGAGGGTTCGGGTCTATAAGAATCACCCTGTATTGTTGCTCCTTGAAATGTGCTTGAAACGAAACAGAGCAGGCAATATGGCGCCGGGATGACAAGTTGAGAAACTTGCTGGCCACTCTTGCTCTCCCATGCAATTTTTGTCTGGATGACTTATTACACCAACTTGCTTGGTGACTGGTGTCGCTGCATGGAAACACCCCTGCAGTAAGGGACTAATACTATAACACAGGTGCTCAATCGACCCTGATAGTTGACATAATTATGTAGCCTTTGCCACTATACCATGAATCATTGTTCCTTGCTAGTCCTCACAGTTTCTAACGGTCTTTTCTTATTCCAGGAGTGAAAAACCGGACGTGGCGAAGAGCGCCACATCAGGGGAAGAGTGGTATAAACATGAGAAGTTTGATAGGTACTGGAGTCATTATTCACAAGTCATGGACTGGTACCAGAAGCATGAAGTGGCTTCGTGGAGGGCCAGGGCTGTTGCCCTGGAACATGAAAACCAGGCCCTGCGTCAGTACATAGCCAACTTGGAGATGCAGGTGAGATAATCTGCAGGAAGTGCTTGTGTTTTCTTGGAAGGAGGAAAGGCCAGGGCTTCCAGAATGATGGTATCAGGATTTCTGAAATTGCCATTTAGGTCCGGTTCACACATGGCCACTTTTAGTCACAGCAACTGGCCACAGCAACTGACCACTTTAGGAAATACACAGGATTGATTGAGAGCGTTCACATGTGGCCACTAACCACTCTCTCATTCAATCCTGTGTAAATCCAAAAGTGGTCAGTTGCATGCCAATTTCTGTGACTGAAAGTGGCCACGTGTGAACCAGGCCTTAGGTGTGAATGCATGATTACTGGTAAATGAAAAGCAACATGTTCTCCATTGTCAATAATGAATATACATCTGGGCCTGAAATGATTCTCACCTGAGGGATTTACCTGCAGGCATCCCTGGGCCAGTTGTTTCATTCGTTCCTGTCCTAGACTTAAGGGTCCACCTGTTGGTAAGGGCCACACCATCTGTGTGACTTTTGGTCCTTGGTGTTACCCTTAAAAAAATTCTGCAGATTGGTCTTAGGTTTAAGATGCGTTTACATGTGAGCAATTTTACGAGCGGTCTTCGCCGAGCGGTAACATCGCTGAGTAACCCAAGTAACCAGTATTGTTTGAGGCCAGTTGATTGTTATTTTCACCTCAAACAATATTGGTTACTTTGCTTGTCAAATCGCTTACAAGTAAACGCTGCTTTAGTCTGTGTTAGGTTTGACAAATAGTAAACCAGAACTTGGCTCATTCAGGCGAGAAAAATGATGCCTGCTCAGCCTGAGACACATTCGAATAAATGGGCTGCTTATCAACAAGTGCAAAATCAAGCGAGAGTTTATGATGGGTGCTTGCCAAAGTACAGTACCGGGCATAATAGCATATCTTAAATGTAAACAACGGCTTAGGCGTTACCTGGCAACCGGGCGTGTTTGGACATCGGCATATGGAGAGTGCTTAGCGTTCTTTCTATTGTTGTCACTGTTTACAGTAGAGATTGATGCTGGGCGACCAAGTGATGGGTCTGCAGGCTTACTAATGCATGGCATCGGAATAACCGGGCTGAGGGGATATTATTTTGAGAAGGCTCTTTGTTATTATCACACTATCGTCACTTATTCCCACAATGATGGAGTTACGGAATGGCCGGAAAGATGAGAGGGATGTTCTAGTAGTTGGTTGTTATGTCTGGTGGTTACTACAGTTATGCGGTACTACTGTATATTGATGTTGATCGTGACTGGGAAATAAATCAGTTATTCTCAAGCGGTTCTGATAGTCAGACCTGAATCTCACAAGATGAAGAAATCCAACATTTCAGACTCTAACAGTAATTCAGAACCAAAATGTGTTCCTTACCAAACCCACCCTCTTTCACACCCTCTCACCCACCCACTACCAGGACTCGTCCCCTTTCAACCCTTACATTGGACTTGATTGGGAGTGGATGACATTCAATGTGGACCTTCTATTAAATTGGCAGACAAGAGCATACCAGACTCCTTCCCGATCATTCAGTAACTCCATCCTGACTCATGCTGGAAAGTGACTATAGTGTGATAATAACAAAGCGCCTTCTCAAAATAATATTCCCTCAGCGCACTTATTCCAATGCCATGCATTAGTAAGCCTGCATGCCCGTCGCTAGGTTGCCCAGCATCAATTGCTACCAGTAAGCAGTGGCAACAATATAGAAAGAACGCTAAGCACTCTCCATATGCTGATGTCCAAACACGCCCAGTTACCAGGTAACGCCAAAGCCATTGTTTACATTTATGATATGCTATTATGCCCAGTGGAAAAATGCCCTTAATTACCATTTTAACTAGTATCTAGTAGCAGACTATCAGGGATGGGGAGTGGGAAACTCTCGGGCCCTAAGTCTGGCGAAAGTGAAGGATGAGGTGAAGGACAAACATTTGTGTGGAAAACTCCTGCCAAAGGACTAAGCTGGGGACCGGCCCAGGATGAAATGTGATTGGGGAACTACTGCTTTTGGTAGAAGGGGGAAAAGTGGTCCATGCTGGAGGGTACTGGAGGGGAAGATTTGGGGTAGGGGGAATCAACCTTTGGTTCTCCCTCCCTCAAATGTTGTTGGAATGGGTATACAGGGTGGCCAAGTATCAAGGTCGTTTTTAGTCATCACAAATTTCACCCGAAGTAATTATTTTTGTTGCTTTTTGCATAATGATCAGGTATTCCCCATTACTTCAAGTGGTCGAATATAGCAGTTGCTATATAACTGAGAACCTGAATCGGGGCACAACAAGCTATGCAAAAATAATAGCTTCAAGCAAAATATCCTAACTAAAGCAACCCACATACTTGGAGCACCCTGTATAATGGCGTTGAACTGCTCTCATGCCTCTCAATATGAAGCATAACTTAGGAACTTTTGTCCTATTCAGGAACCCATGGCCTTGAACAGCAATGTCGACATCTCCAAGTATCAGTCACCTGCAACTCAGAAAATAAAGAAGAAGAAGTACAGAAATAATAGCAACAGACGCAAGAATGGAAAGTTGAACGGTGAACACGATGAATTACTGCATAAAGAATATGGTATAGAAATGAATGTGACTGAAGACCTGGTCCAGTTTCTGACCAAAACAATTGCTCATCAGATGGAAGTTAGTAAGTATTTGTTTAGGGAAGTTATGTGACCAAACGTCATGTTTTTTCTGTAGTGGTGTAATGTTGAACTAGTTCTTGGAGTTTGTGGTTGCATTACCTTCAGGTGCTAATTTTAATTGCAAATGCAATCTGTGTGGGTTGATTCATAAGTCATTGCATGTATTTTTAAAATTCTAAAACAGTTACATGTACAGAGATGACCTTTACTAAGGTTTGAACCTCTGACGATTACAATTTGGTCTGGTATATAGATGGGGCACAGATCGCAAGGGGGGGCAGTAAACGAAAGGGGATCGTGACCCCCCTACCCAACCATTGCCCTAAGATGGCCTGAACCTGACGCACTTGGAGTGGCAGCTTTTGCTCATCTAAGTCCAGGTTATTCTCGGCTATGGTGCTGGTGCCATCCATGAGCAGTTGGAGAGAGATGTAGGTATCATTGGCACTCTACCATCGCCCACCATCCAACACTGGACCAAAGCTTGCAGGGGAGGGCGAGAGGAACAACTTTTCAACCACTCCATATCTGTTAGACTTCCACAGCATCACTGGAGCTGTTGAGTGTTGTATGCAGGAAACTTGGCAATGGGCAACAGTGGTACTTGGTTTGAAGTATGGGACTAGTCAGAGCACTATTGTTAGGACTCTGAAAGTCGACTCATCTGAAAATCTCCAGTGATGAAATGATGTAGTGGTGGTCTACCAGATCTGGAGTGGTTGAGGAGTCTTTTCTTTCTCTCACCCTCTGCTGAAAACTTTGGCCCAGGGTTGGAGAGTGGGCAATGACAACACTCCCGAGAATAACCTGGACTTTGATGAATGAACACTGCTCCTTCTACCTATCTGCCACAAAAAAATTATTGTTCGGCTTGTGTCAGGTTTACAGCCCAGACACCATATCCATTAGGAAACAGTACCAGCAGATTTATTGACCTTTTGCATCGTAGTTTTTAGTGGGTTTTAAGTGGGGGAAGTGACTAGGGACCCCAGAATTAATTCCTCAATCTGGACCAGAATGCAGGTGGGATCATTGTTATCCCTCAGGCCGAGGCGTACGTTGCCTCGGTTACAAACAAACACGCCAGCTCAATAACGTGTCAGGCCACAATGAAAATTTTCATTGTAGGGGCCATACAGTACCATTTGAGCGCTTGGGCCCTATATCCAAAAAGGGGGTCATGCTCCACATTTAATTGCTAATTACTCGAACGTGCTTGAGAGGTGAAGCTTGTGATTTTCATCTGGCCACAGGGGAGGCGCAAGTGTGTTTATATTTTTAGTGCTTCATGTGGCAGGGGAAGGGGTACGCTAGCGTACCCCTTCCCTGACAAGGTTAGGTTAGGTTGGTATAGCGCTATACCAACCTAACCTAACCTAACCGAGGGCGACACGGTGGCCGAGTGGTTAGCGCCGCAGCCTTCCACCTCTAAGGTCCCGAGTTCTTTCCCCAGGTTGGACGGAGGATACTTATGTGGATAGAGTTTCGATGGGTTCTGTCCATGTTCACGTGGGTTTTCTCGGGGTTCTCCCGTTTCCTCCCGCAATCAAAATCCATCACAGCGCAGGCAATGATTAAAGTCGGGTATTTAAAAGATGATCCCCTAAGAGGCCCAAGGAGGCCTATCATGGGGTATCATTATTATTATTATTACCTTACCTAACCGTCCTTCCTTGCGGATAAAGCCTTATCCTCAGTGAATACAGCCCTGATCCTAAGGGTTACACTGTACCAACATAACCTAACCTTCCTTCCTTGCGGATACAGCCCTATCGTCAGTTAATTTTGTTGCCAACCTCCAGAATTTTCATTGTTGACTTACGCATGTCACAGGTTGGAGGTAAGTTGGCGTCCTTGGAGTGTTTGTTCATAACCAAGGCAACGTATGCCTCGGCCTGAGCGATAACACTGATCCCGCCTGCATTCTGGTCCAGCTTGAGGATTTAATTCCAGGGTCTATAGTCACTTCCCCTACTTAAACCCCACTCAAAACCACAATACAAAAGGTCAGTAATCCGCTGGTACTGTTTCCTAATTGATATGGTGTCTTGGCTGTAAACTCTACTTCAGCCTGCAGTTCTGGAGCAGAATCATCCAGTGATGTTTGGGAGGAATCCTTTTCAATCTAATTCATCAATTTGTAGTTTTATATTTATATAGAAGTGAATTACTATGAGATTGGTTAATGCTTGTAAGGTGTACCTGGCTGTAGTATCATGGGCACATCATGAGGGGTTCCAGAGACTTTCATGCGATACCAGTGATCCTTTGCTGTAACTCTTATGTCCCATAGAGTACATGAATATTGTGATGTCTTACTGCACCTTCACATTGGAGCAGAGATGTGACTGTAATTACAGTGAAGTCCTTAGAGCCCCTCATGTTGGAACATCTTCACTTTATGACCATGATAATCAAAGAACGGATTTCTAAGTTCTAAAAAACCCTCAAATAGGTAGGCATTTAGGTCCTGAAAACAGTTAAAATTAGGCTCTTAAATAAGCACTAAAAATCAAGCAGGTCCTAATTTATTTTCAGTCCCATGCAGCCTACTCTTGGCCATGTAATTTTTTTATTTGTTTTATTTATTTATTTTACCCAGGGAGGCGTGGTAGTCTAGTGGTTACGCCACTGGCTAGCCAAGCGGGAGGCCGGGGTTCAAATCCCGTCCCCGTCACCTCTGCTTGGTCGGGTCTTTTTCCACTTTTCACCCGACACGCCGGGGCAGCATTGCACTTCCTTAGCTGCCCGGGGCCAGAGAAAAGGTCTGGTGTATCTGAGAGAGTCGTGAGTGACTATAAACCGAGGATGCCCCCCCTTGGGAACCTTCCCCTCCCCCCAAAACGAGCCGAATGGCTCGAGCACGGGGTAATAATTTATTTATTTTACCCCATTGCATTGGGAGAATCAGTGCTCCATTAGGGGGGTGGAATACCACCATTTTACCACTCAATTTTTTCTGAAACTTTCACGCATGGATGGGACCAAGGATAGGGAAGGAAGGAAGCGGCTGTGGCCTATTATACGGAAGCGACCCCGGAATTATCCTGGGGAGACCGTGGAAAACCACAGAAATCCATGGTCAGGATTGCTGGCCCTGGGAATCGAACCCAGGACCTCCCGATTAGCAGTCGGACTCCTTGACTACTCCACCAACCTGCTTCGGTCTTGGCCATGTAATTTTGCAACACAGTAACAATTTAGCAGTTGTTCCATATTTTAGTTATTGTTATTATTATTGTTGTTGTTATTATTATTATTGTTGTTATTATTATTATTATTATTGTTATTATTATTATTATTATTATTATTATTATTATTATTATTATTATTATTATTATTATTATTAGTCGGCAATGCCTGTGTGACAGTACAACTTTATACACTGAAAATGACCTTTCGACGTCACACAAATGGATCATTCTTGAAAAGCTAAATGTCTTGTACAGCCAGTTCATCCGGCATGTCTCTAGGCTACAGCTTCTTCGCTATTCACAGATTGAAGCAGGAGTGATGACTTGAACCGAAAACATGTAAAAACCGCCGAAAATATTACGAAAAGGCGAAAATAGGTGATAATAAGTCATTTAGGTCCCAATGTCTGAAATAGGCAATATTAGGTTTTATAAAACTTATATTTTTGAGGTCCTTGTGTTATCAAATGGATAGATATTTTGGTTCCAGTGTTCTGTGTACAAAATAAAAAGTAGGTAATAACCTAGAAATCCATTCTTTGGTGATAATATATACATGGTGAATTTTTCAGTAAAATCACAGTTTCTCCACCAAATTTCAAATACTGGTACTGGTTTTGGAATTGATGGGTTCTCTTCATGCTGTGGCTCAATGGTTTTTAATGACAACGAGGAATAATTATCACTTCTTATGTGCATTGAATGTGTTAAGTGAAATTATTATGCTCTGTGAAATTCAGAGATGTCATTCACTGTTTTGATTATTATTATTGGTGGGTGAAAGGATTCTGCTGCAGTTATTTATGGAAATATAGGGTAGGTGTATTGCATTTTTAAAATGGTACACTCATCATATTGTTATCTTTTTTCAGAGAAGGCTCGGGAAGAAGAATGCGAGTATGTTAACCTAACTGCCGGTAAGTGCCTTTCATAATCTATTTGAAGGCTGGTAAATACATGCATAGAAGTGAATTTCTCTCCCCTAATGTAGTGCATGTTGTCCCACATTAATGCTATGAATGGCAAAATGACTTATGATAAAGCAACAGGGTCAGTTGTGACATGTTAAACCAACCACAAGGAAGTTGTTACAACTGTCCCCATTGATCTTGTAAATATGCTTACTGTTCTTTTTACTTTGTGCATGCTTTGGTCATCCACACCGTCAGTGTGACCCCACTAAAGGAACCTTTCTCATGATACCAAGGACAGATCCAGTATACCTCTACTCTCCGCATAATCACTTGATTACTGCCACCTAAAAAGTTGGGAACATACCTTAATATTGGTTTTTTGCATGTAGAAGGACAAAAAACCAAAAAGGAGTAGCCTAAGTTTTGGCTTGGCTTAAGAGGCCATACTGGCACACATGGTGTGTGAGTTTTAGCACCAGGGATTTCCAAATGTAGCTACTATTGGCAATGTTACAACTGAAGATAATTTTTTTAAAATGTAGCCACTTCCACCCCTTAAATGGCCATGATTTACATAGAGGTTTTTGGTTTTTCTTTAAAATGCATTCAATAATGATGATTTAGGTGTGAATTCCCTATACAGGAAGTACCCTTTTTATGCCATTAATTGGTTCCAGCAAAACACGTCATAAAGTGAATCGCCGTAAAACAAGATAAAATTATCATGTAAGTAGGGCCTAAATGAGATATGTTACAAAATTTCCAAAAAATTTCTGTAGGCAGTACTAATATTGCTGTTTTTAATGCCGAATATTTGAAACATTGATTAATGGGAGGTTCCAGAGGGTCATCGAGTTCTGAGGCCTCCTTTCCTTATCCTGGCAAGAACTGCAGTACACGTTGCGTATTTAACAATGGTTAGAGTACTTCGGGAGTGCCGAGACCAACAGTACGTTACTGTATATCGATAGAACCTGCCACAAGACACCAGGAAAAACAAAAGAAGAGTCTTTACAGGCCTTTACGGTCATGTGTTTGGACTCAGAAGTGTTGCAGTGATGTGTTTATGTTTAGATTGTGTTGTTATCTTCAAAGGAGGAGGCACAAAATATATGGGCGAGTGGCCTTCCGTTCGATTTGCTTGAAAATTGGATATGTTGTAGCCCAGACCATCCTGATCAATGTTAGATAGGGACATTTCGAGATATAGGACCTGCAGGGAGCATGCTAATTGCTATTCATCGAAGAGGCTAGAAGACTGCTGTGAGAGAAACCTCGCTTCCTTACACTGACCCAATGAATGTTGAAGTGCAGCTGGAGGAAACTCCAGATGACAACCTTCAAGTAGTAGAATTTGAACCAGATGAACGGGTAATAAAGATTAATAGATAATTTAATGCAATAACCATTGAGTTCCTGAGACTTATTGTAGTCTACTACTCCCCCTATTACCTTCAGAGGTCATTAGCATGCTCCCTGTAGGTCCTACCTCGAAATGTCTCTGTCCAACATTGATCAGGATGGTCTGGGCTGCAACATATCCAATTTTCAGCCAAATCGAACGGAAAACTAGATCATATCCCATATGACCTTCGGAGGTCAATAGCACGCTCCCTGTAGATCCTACCTCGTAATGTCCCTATCTAACATTGATCAGGATGGTCTGGGCTACAACATATCCAATTTTCAGGCAAATCGAACGGAAGGCCACTCGCCCATATATTTTGTGCCTCCTCCTTTATCACGTTTACAATAAAAAAATTTCAAATGTAATTTTAAAACCGGCGGGGCGTTAATGTGAAACAGCTTAAAATGGAGCTGTGTCAAATGGGTACTTCCTGTATCTTGCTTTATTTTCAACATGTCACAAGAACTTATCCAACTTGGGTTGGCACAGTACGTTGTTGCACAAGGTGACAGCATTTGTCATTCTATTTTGTTAAGAAGTGACAGTAATAGCTTTCATCATGGTAAGCGTTACTGAGAGTAATAAGGCTCTTTGGTTCTAGATGTACCTGTTACGGAGAATTCCGAGTTTTGTCCAAAGGAGCAAGTGGGAGCAGAACGATTGGCTGAGAGGAAGGCTCTCTATGGAGCATCTTGCCAAAAAATCCTGGGACTAGAAACTGCTCTGCAGATGAACTTCACTCATAAATGCAGACAGAATCGGGCAAAATTGTGGCCAAACATTCCGCTTAAACTGACGTTTTCTTAAGAAAGTAAAGAAAGTTGGAAACTTGAAACGTGTAAGTTGTATTACAACATGGTAGGCAATGACTGGATAATATTTACTGAGAAGAGGACGTAATAATAACCCAACATATTAACTAAATTAAAACTTGTGAAAATAAAGCTATCAACAATCCGTCCCACCCCCCACCCATCTCAGACGACAGACACTGAATATTAAATGTAAATATGACACTATGCAATGTGGTACTTCGCCAAATCAAGCCCCCCCCCAACAGCCACTACTCCGGACGCCCTGGCCACGCCGACATGTATGACACCAATAATAAATAATAATAATATGGGTAGTGCGGACCTCCCAACTGAGGAGGTATTGCACAGACCTTTATTTGTTCTTTTAGGCTTTTGTACAATGTGCACATCTCGTATTGGAACCTTGTTGCGAATCGCCTGGGTCCACGGGCAGGGTGACTGAGAGGGGATGTGCAATGTCTGTAACTGTACATTTTGTGAACTCCCCCGAGAGGATTAGTCTGTCAGAGATTCCACCCAAGACGAAGGCAGAGACGACCCAACTCTGCACGAGATGAAGCGGGAGACCCTGGGCTGTGATCGAACCCACGACCCTTCCATCCGTGGACGCATACGTTACCGCAGCGGCAGCGCCACTCCGCCTCCCCATTGAGAAGAGGACGTAGCTTACTGGAGAGCTGCAAGTAGGATTGGTACTGACTGGAACTAATTACTTGACCTGTGAAGGTGTAAGTTGGTTGAGGGGGATGTCTGTACATTACAAGCACAAGATAGTTGAAGCGTGAACTATTACCACAAAAATAAATTGATAATTAAATAAAAATTTGGGTTGTGCCGACCTCCTCTGAGGTATGTCAGAGATCTTTACTAATTAATGTTTATGTTCAATATATCCAGAAACCTTGGGGAGGTGTGGTGGCCGAGATGGTAACATCTCGCCTTGCTGAGTGAAAGGTCCCAGGTTCGATCCCCGCCTGGGGAACTTCCTTTCACCTGCGTCGGGAGGGTCTCTGACCTGCACCTTGGAGGTGTCTGGCAACCTAACCTCCTGGGGGACTGCACATGGCCCAAAGGTGTAAGACATTGCACCTGCCCAGTGTCCCCCTCCCCAACAATCCCTATCCTTTCCCAATGTCCCTGTTTCCCTGCACTGGAGAAGAAGCTGAAAAATATATAGAAAACTGATGGTGGTGTGCCACCCCCCTACAGATCCCATAAGGGCATCACGGGGTAAACAAACAAAAAAAAAATCCAGAAGCCTTTCTTAGACTTTTTCTCATCATCGAAAAAAAGTTATAGAACTGCTGTCTGTCCATCTTGGTCATTTCCTGCCAGCTACTCCCTGACCTACCACCACCTCTCCTCAATGCATGATCTTCCAACTTATGGCATCACACATCAGTGTTGAAGTACTGGATTTTTTGAAAGCAGAAAAAAATAAAATGAAACATTGATTCTTTATAAAAATGGTAAACAATTCGTCTTTATTACAAACTTACAAAAGTAGAAAAAGACTTTACAACATGCTAGAGGCAGTTAAAGTTAGGAAAACAATGATTGTCATGTAATGCTTTGAAGATTTCACTGCATATGACTTGAATTGCAGGGAACACATTAAGAATTGGCTAACATATATTACATTTTCTGACCCAGTGGGGCATTGTTATCTGCCATGGTAAAAAAAGGCACGAGATTTGAGCAAAGGCGATGATGTTTCTGAGAACAACAGGCTCTATACACAAAAATGCAATGTCTGTACAAAAGGCTATTTTGATTCCACACTGTACACCAATCACTTTCACACACACACTTATCACAAATAAAAACAAAGGGTACCCATATGGCATCTTGAAATACATATTGTACAATATTCACATTGTCATATCCTGAGTTCAGCTTTGAAACCATATGACACTGCCAAGCTAATTAGTCTAGTGGCATTGGTTTAGGCTCTAGGATGGTGTAGGGCACCACCAGTGGCATGGAGGAGCGCCGTTGAGGTGGGGGCTGCCCCTGGGCCGACCAGCGGTGAGATTGAGGGTGACCATGTTGCCAGGGATGACAATGATGTCATATCCTGAGTTCAGTTTCAGAACCAGATGATGTCACAACAGAGCCAATTAGTCCAGAAGCTCTGGTTTTGGCTCGAGGATGATGTGGGGTACCACCAGTGGCATGAAGGAGTGCTGCCGAGGTAGGGGCGGCTCCTGGGCCAACCAGAGGGGAGATTGAAGGTGATCGTGTTGCCAAGGGTGATAATGATGGTGAAAAGCTTGGGGATAGAGCTGGTGCAAAGCTGCATGACTCGTGCGATATTGGTGATCGCGGCAGCAAAGATGGAGGCACTGGATGACTAGAGCCTAGTGGAAGATGTGTTGGCGCCACATTTGTCAGCAGAGGTGGTGGCACTTTGCTACGCTTCTGATACACCTCAGTATCATCTTTCAAACGTGCAATCTCTGAAAACACATGAGCCAGTGGTTGAAACTGTGGACCCCAATCAAGCAAGTAGTCCCAACTGTAGCTGCCAGTAAGCTCTTCTTCACTATGGACAATGGAACTCAAAGAACCAGTCATTGAGGGTTGAGAGCTGCCTTTTGTATACATTAAGGCTGACATGTCCATGTCTGCCTCTCCACCACCTTCGTCATCAAACATGTGCATGCTCTCAACACTGCGTACAACCTCACGCTGTTTTGTCTCAATGCCTAGCCGTGCTAAGTACTCCTGGGTGTTGTGAACAGATACGTCGGACATGTCATCCTCATCTGGCATCCCAGAATCAGGCAAGCGCTGCTTCTGCTGTAAGAGATTGCCTTCGTTGATCATTCTAATCTCCTCATCTTCTACATCATCACCATCTTCTGCTGAACCACGTCCACTGGAAGCTGACTGGCTCTGCTCTGACATCTCGGATGTTGTGTTGCCATGATGATGGTGATGGTGGTGGCGTGCATCTGCACCCGACTCATACTGGATGTCTCCATAGGTTGGTGGAGGGTAGGGTGCAGGCGCACCACGGAGGTCAATTGTATCAAATGAGGCATCAAATGACTCGGCCATTGCTGGCTTTGCACCATGGCGTTTGTTACGTATGTGTATTACCACAAATGCAATGCCAAATCCAATCACAAACAACAAGAGAGTGATCAGCAAGCCCACAGCCCAATCAGCCATTCCAGAACCAGCACTGGCACCAACTGGTGCTGCAGCTTCTGCACCAGGTGACTCTGATGGTGCTGCATCCAGTGATATTTCAGCAACAGCCATATTGGACATAGAACCTGGCTTGCCTGAGCTTGCTATGATCACCAGGCTGACATCAGACAGCTCACGACGGTGGCGGTGTGATGATCCTGGCAGCCTTCGCTTGACCACAATGTCACCACTAGTCTTATTCAGCTTGAAGTATGGGTGCTGGCTTCGTAGTTGGTATAGAACACGACCATCTGGTCCCTTGTCTCGGTCACTTGCTTGGACTCGCCCAACAACATGCCCAACCTCAGCTCCACCCAGGACAACAAATCGATATGTATTTTCAGAGAACTCGGGTGCAAATTCATCTCGACTTTCAACGTCAACTTGAACTTGCACTGTTGCATACTTGCCACCAGCATCACTTGCCATAATGGTGAATTGGTACCTGTTCTTTGATTCATAATCAAACACTGCACTGGTGCTGACAATTCCAGAGAGTGGATGAATTCTAAATTTGTCTCGTGATCCATCAGTAATGGAATAATTTAGTTTGCCATATATTCCACGATCAAGGTCATTTGCATGTGCCACAAACACACTGGTACCTACTGGCTCATTCTCAGGTACAAACTCTACATATGTTGGCACGGGAAATCGTGGGCTGTTATCATTCTCATCTTCAACTAAGATATGCACTGTAGCCAAGGCAGACAGGGGATGCAAGGCATGTCCGTCGGTAGCACGTACTATGAACCGGTGCTCTGGAACTGAGTCAAAATCTAGTGGATGTCGTAATGTGACAGCTCCTGTTCTAGGGTCCAACTGAAAGACACCACGGTCATTTCCTGATGTGATGTCATATCGAATTGATGCATGTGGTCCATCTTCATCACCATCTGCTGCGGACAGACGAAGGACAGTGTGGCCAACTGGTGCTGACTCACTGATTCGTATGGAGTAATCTGACTGGTTGAATAGTGGGGCATGATCATTGATGTCATCCAGTCGGACATGCACCTCTGCTGTTGCATTACGAGATGGAGAGCCACGGTCAGTAGCAAGGATTCGGAGAACATATGAAGGTGTCTGCTCACGGTCTACTGATTTGACAAGGATCACCTCACCAGTGTTGCTGAAAATACAGAGACCGTGATTAGAATAGGTTTATTTAGTTTCTAATCAGTGTTCAAAACTGAGACGTATAAGCAGGTCGCCAAGTGGCATCTGGAAACCGAGGTGTGGTCGCCAAAACTGAATGTCTAGTTGCCATTCTTGTTTTAAACATTATTGCACAATTTAAATATTAATTGTTAATTGGGCACCACAAACACCTCAGTCACCATGAGCTCCAGCAGGAAACAAATTGAAAATATGTGACCAGAATCTTAGCAATAATTTTATTATTGGCAGAAATGCAAAGGGAGGAAAAAGCTAGTCGCCAAAAGTGGCGACTAGATATCCCACTTTGATTGCCAATTGATATTTTAAGTCGCCAAATGCGACTGGCGACAGCTAATTTCGAACCCTGTTTCTAATAGGACAACTATCACATTAAACTTATTCCTGACTTATTCAGAACTACAATGGTGAAATTATTGAACATGGGACAAATCTGGAAATTTATTATAAAAATGATATACTATTGTAGTAGATAATGCAGTATGTTAGTGGATGTAAAATAGGTAGAGTCCATGAATACTGTTTATATTTTTGGGTCCAGTAGATGACTTGATTCCAGCTTGTATTAAGCAAATTTCAAAATGAAATGGGCCAAACTATAGTACCTGGTAATTTGAAATGCTTCATCAGTGTTGCCTGCTATTATGGAGTAGTCAATGTTTCTGTTGTCCCTCGACTCATCTCCATCTGATGCTGTGACCTTCACAACAGTGGTACCCCTAGGTGCATCCTCTCTCAGATGTGAGCTGTGGAATCAAATAATGATTGAGCAGTGATGCTACCGTCATGCATACTTGTCATTGGTACGTACGTGTAAACTTCTCTTGTAAATTTTGGCGAGTTGTTGTTGACATCCACTATCTGAACCCTCACTGCTGCAACTGCAGTCAGTGAGGGTTTTCCGCCATCACGAGCAATTACAACCAGTTGGACTACATTCTGCTTTGGATCATAGATGATGCTACCATTGGTGTAGATGGCACCAGTGTTCTCGTTGATGTAGAATCCACTGACTGACGTCAATAAACTGTATTTCACTTTGGCATTTTTCCCTGAATCAGCATCAGTTGTGTTGACTTGTATCACTACTTGCCCTGCATGGGTTAGTTCTGAAATGGGAAAATTGTTATTATTATGTTGAATAATATTCCCACCTAATTAAGTTCAATATGCTCACATTTCTAATTAACATGTCCCATCTAATTTATAAACACTTCATGCAAGAAATTCCAGATCATACCTTCAAGTGTGGTTTGGTAGGACTGTTCACTGAACACAGGTGCATTATCATTCTTATCCACCACTCGAACTGTCAGGCTAGTGACAGCATTATGGACAGTGTCAGAGGCTTCAATTTTGATCACATACAAAGACTTCTTCTCATAGTCAAGAGGTTTGGCCAGCGTTATTTTCCCACTGAAACGGTCAATGTTGAACACTCTATCAGGATTTCCACCCTCTGCAAAGTCATATGTGATGGCAGGATTGGTGTCCACATCATTTGCATTGATTGTCGTCACAAGGGTTCCCACATCTGATCCTGCGATGGGAAAAACTTAGCATTAGCACGGTCTTATGATTCAGCTCTGGTTTTAGAACATGCTGAGTGACATTGAAAGAATGGTGATAAATGAGACCCTAATTTTTATAACACTTGATTCCTTCTTTGGAATGCTGAGTGCAATAATAAAATGTGACCTCAAAATTAACACCTTAAAATTCCTGCCATTGAAAATATACGATAACATATTATCATGTTTCTCCACTTTAGATAAATGTTAAGGAACATTTGTGCAGTAACTATTGTCTTGCACTGATTTATTGAACACATTAAATTTGGGCCTTGTTCTTGATGCATGCCCTTGAAATGTTTAATATCCATATTATTTTACCTTCATTAACATTGACGATGCTTAGCGGTGGGAAGGTGGGTTGGTTGTCATTGACATCAACAACATTGATGCGCAGGGTGCAGGTGCCAGTTAGCTGGGGAATGCCTTCATCTGTGGCTATTATTGTCAGACGATATGTGTCACGTATCTCACGATCTAAGACAATGTTGGTTTTGACTATGCCCGAAAATGGTGGCTCTATGATGAAGGCATTGTCATGGTTGCCATCCACAATGTGATACACCAGATTGGCATTGGCACCTTGATCCGAGTCGGTTGCACTGACCTAGAATTGTTGGAATTGTAAGACAGTGTTTTAGCTAGGTTTGGTGTGTGATTTCAGCTCAAACTGTCAATAATTCATTGTTAGCAGTGTCCGCCACATAGTGACTCATCCTGTGAAAAATAGTAATGAGGACTATACCTGTGTGACAAAGGTCCCTTTGTTGTTTCCTTCCCATACAGAGGAAACATATCCATCCTGATTAAATCTTGGAGTGTTATCATTTTGGTCTATGAGGTGAATCCAAACAGTAGAATATCCATAGAGGGGTACTGTTGCATCAGCTTGGGCAACAATGATGAGCCGCAGTCGTGGATTCATCTCATAGTCTAATTTTCTAGGGTCTCGCACCCGGATCAGGCCATTGTTGGTGTTGATGTCAAAGATTCCATCCTCATTTCCACTTCCGAAACTGTATGTAATTCGCTGTCGACGTCCATCAGATCGTACTGCTGACACCTATGTTTTAAAATGGAATATACAATGTTTTATTGGGTTCAATGTTCAAAATAGTACACTATGACTTTCTGGCTTATGCAGGGCCTCACCTGAACTACATCCCGTCCAGTAGCTGCATTTTCAGGCAGATTCACCAAATAGGTTGCATTTTGGAACCTAAGGGATGTTCCATCCATTTTGTCTCCTACTTTGATCTCTATGAGTCCTGTGGAGCTCTGAGGTGGATTTCCTTTGTCTTGTGCCAATACTTCCAAGTGGAACAGCTTTCCAGACTCCATTGTTAAACTACTGGCTGCCGTCACTATTCCACTATTTGGATCAATCCGGAACTTGTTGTTCATGGGCTCATTAACAAAACTGTAATAATAACAATAGCAAAATGTTATGCACAACACTTACACTTGTTAGTGGCAGTTGCATTAATTACCAATTTTTAGAAAGCACGAATATATTATTGAGGAAAAATCCAGTATCATACAAGGTCAGGCCTGTATCTAATTTTAGGTGTGGTAGCCCCTAACGTAAGTAAGACAACCGTAGTGTGCCTTTACAACAACGAATTTTTCCAATTTCTTGTTACGTTTTTAAAATTCGCCCTAACTCAAATTCTGCTGCAGGTAGAGCTTCGAAATTTTGAACACAGATCCGACTGTCATGAAGTACATTCCTACCATATTTAAGTTTTACACATATACAAGTTCCTCTTTAAAACGTCGCAAAAAATTAATCATTAAAATACGACTGCGTTTTTTGGCGCAATGAGTACCGTACAGTATCGCAATTCCGCCACGGAGGTCGTACCCTTTTTTACCTGAAAGGAATGTTTTTGTTCTTATTCATAAAGCCCGCCAGAGAGTGTGATGTCAGACATGATTACGACACGAGTGCCTTGCCGTGATTGGGCGGGTTTGGGCGGGAATCTGAGGTGGGCGGAGCGAGTGGAACGCTTCTTCCATTGACCCCAGCCACGACCCCAGCTGAACCCTTGAGACGGGTCTGTGGTGCTGGGACTTGCCCTGTGACGGTGACCGGTGACCCTGCCAATTCTATATAATAATTAAAAAAATATGCGGGTGGTCACACACATGGAGCTCTTGGTGACCACTGTTGAAGGTACGTCGTCCGACTTCAGCTCTTCAACAGACTCGCTCAGCCCATCAGAAGAGTCGCTCAGCCGAGGGCCGGACAGCATGGCGGACCAATGTTCCATGGAGCTCGCCCCCAGGTCTGACCCCCCTGCCCAAGCCCCTACCTGTGATGGGGGACAGGTCCACCGGGGGTGTGCAGGTGAAGCACAAGATCAGCCCAGGATGGTGGTGGGGCAGAACCAGGGAGCCAGGTGAAAACAAACAGCTTCATTGTCCCACATCTGACAATACTGTACATTGTGTAGTGTGAATGTAAGCCTGCAGTAATATGTGTTTGTCTTGAGCAGGTGTAGAAGGAACCGCCTTGGGGGTACTCATCCAAAGAAGAATCAGCAGCCAGGGGAACGTCAGCCATGGAACCACATGAACCTGCAGGTGCCCCATGGCGAGGTTTACAACCCATCCATGATGGTGCAGGGAGATGGGGATGGTTTCCATGCACTTCCTGCTGGTGGCATAGCAGACCCATCCTCTGACCCACTCCAGTCTGTGTGTGAAGGCCTCGCAGCAATGTGTGAAGAGTGGAGAGCCATGGACCAGGAGGCAAACCAGAAGGTGCAGGAGGCGGCTAACACCCTCAAGGTCTGATTGACCACCTTGCAGGGTTCAGAATGCAGCTGATTGCTGAGGAAGATCAGCAAAAGGAGGAGCTCGAACTCCTCATGAATCAACTGCGTGAAGGTGATGCCCAGTGAATGACCATCTCTTCCATGGTTTTGTGTATCCAGAGTCCAGTTGAATCATTTGTTTAGCTGGATGTTTTCTTTTGTTCCTAAACTAAAAGTTGCGTTGACTCGCTAGGCGTTGCATGCTTGCCTATAGTGATGTCCATCTGTTGGTAATGTTATTTGATGCATCATTTGATGTATTTCATAATTTTTGAGACAATAAAAATGTACATGTCGAATGAAGAAAACAGTGGCTGTATCTCTGGGATCCTGATATAATGACATGCACCACAGAGAGAGCAAGTTGAGGAAACTGACATTCCCATTTTAATGGTAGGCTTATCCATGGGGTCGGACTCTGTCAGCTATGAACCCACCGTTCAGGTGGGTGCGAGCATGCAGAGCACTTTAGCCCTAGCTAATTTTGCATGCTAGATTGACTTGTTCATTAGGTATAACACCGCCATCCCATCCAGTGCTGCAGTTGAGTGCCTATTCCCTATTGGCAAAGATATATTGAGGGCCAACAGAGCCATCCTCTCAGATGACAACTTTTGAGAGGCTGATGTTTTTGAAGGCCAACCGCTGTCACTTCAAACGATGGAGTCGGAGATGGTCCAGCCAAAGTGAATTACATTCTCTGATTGTAAAATGTAATATAAGGGTCATTCAGATGAAAACGAGCCACAGTCATATAGCAAATTTATGGATGGGTTTGTTGTGACATCTTATACACAAAACGAAGGCCGTACCAGTGTAGTATTATGACACACTGACAGTTCGCCATTCGTTCACTTGACCAGGACTCCCCTTCAAAAAACCGTCCACTCAGATATAGAAGAAACGAAAGTCGATCAGCCAGAGGCAATCCATTTTTGAACCATGGATGGTGTCAGTAGTACAGAAATCCATCTCCATATGAATACCGTGTACAAAAACTGGATGTCTTCCTCACGTGTTAGAGCCTGGAGTGATCAGTTTGCTTGCCCTGGCCTGGAATCACCAGTCAACAACGACTGCCCCTCTCGGGACTGCTTACTTCAGGCTCTAACACGTGGCAAAGACATCCAGTTTTCGTACATGGTACTCATACAGAGATGGATTTCCGTACTCGCCACACTTTCCGTGGGGAGGGGGGGGGGGAGAGGGAGAGAGAGAGAATGCCGCAACAAACCCATCCAGAAATTTGTTTTATGACCGTAGCTCGTTTTCATCTGAATGACCCTTATACTTTTGTTACAATTAAACTTTTTTGCTTTTTGGATTTGTTTATTACTTTTTGTACGGAACAGTAAATAACTAAATAAGGCGAATGTGTAGCAGTGCTCTCTAGACTCTAGCACTCTCTGTTTTTATTTTTTAAAGGATTGAAAGCCAAAAAAGGCTAAATTAATAGTCACCACTTTTAGTTGGCAGATTAGCAGTTAGTGAAGCTAAACTTTTGGTTAGCTGCCCACCACTGCATGTCTTCATTAAATGTTTAAAATATTCAGCACAAAAAAACCAGGAATATCAGTACTGTCTGTGGGAAATCTTTGGACATTTTGGAACCTATCTCATTTACTTACATTATAATTTTGTCTGGTTTTACACAGATTCTCTTTACATCAATTCATTCTACACCGTTACGTTGCCGGAACCGGAACCAATTACTGGTGTAAAACTGGTACTTCCTGCATTGAAGTTCCTAATTTCAGAAAATACACAATTTATATAGAGTAGCTCATGAAACTTTTCAGATAGGATACTTTATAATCATTAATTATTTGGGAATTGCTTGTGCTTGAGTAATCAATTGGTGAAGGTCTTATGTGTGCCTGCCCTAGCCACAGGGGGTACCACAAATAAATAAATAAATAAATAAATGTGTGCCTGCCCTTGTTTCAGTACTTTCATTCCACCACGGAGGTCTTACTTTTTTTTCTTTTTTTTTTTAACTAAAAGGAATGTTTTTGTTCTTAAAATATTTTGAATGCTTCGAGCAAACTGGAAGGACAGCAAGCACAAAAATGTTAACACAAGTCAGTGGAGGCTTCATGCATCATTTACCTGTACACAATGTCAGCATTTGGACCCTCGTCAATGTCTTCGGCTACTACTTGTACGATATGCTGGCCTGGTCTTGTGTAGGATGGGACCTCAGCACTGAAGGGATACTTCTTGAATGAGGGCTTGTTGTCATTGACATCGCCCACAACAATGTGGACCTCAGCTTTCTCAGATCTGGCATCATATCTGCCACCATCTGTTGCTACCACTTCAAAGTTGTACTCGCGCTTCTTTTCACGGTCAATGAGACTGGAAAATTTATGTGATTTTGAAAATGCCATACATGTTTGCCAAGTTGAATTACTAATATTATTTTCACAATTTGTAGAAAGAACAGTAGCACTTATATGCACTTACCCAGTGGTACTGATCACCCCGGACGTGTTGTCAATCCTGAAGAACCATTGTGTCTCATTACTGAGTGAATAGGTCAGCTGCCCATTAATCCCTAGGTCACGATCGGTGGCATGAACCGTGAGTACCACAGTGTTAGCTGGCACATCCTCTAGAATGGTGGCTATGTATCGAGGCTGATCAAATCGGGGATCATTGTCATTCTGATCTTCCACAGTGATGGTCAAGTTGCATGCACCATGCAAGGATGGCACCCCTTGGTCCTGAGCCATAATCACCAACTGATACTGGGCTCGGGACTCTCTGTCCAATGGGCGACTGGAGAGCTTTCCCGTGTGGAGGTCAATGCTGAACTTGTTGTCCACGTTGCCCCCTGCAGACAGTAATATAATTGTCAGGTACATTACAGTCATGTCAAGCAACTTTTTGGTTATTGCAAGCTATACGCTTCTAAGGAATATTAGTCATACCAGTGATGCTGTAGGTGACCTCTCCATTTCTGCCATCATCTTTGTCAGTAGCAACTATGGTGTGTATCACAGACAAGTCACTGTTCTCAGGAACATAGAGGGGATAGCATGAATCTCTAAAGCGAGGAACATGGTCATTCACATCCAATATCTCAACCCAGACAATTGCAGTGTCATATTGCGGAGTGTAGGAACCATCCCTGACATAGACTGTGACCATGTAAGAAGAAGCAGTCTCACGATCCATGCTACCAGCAGTAGTGATGACACCAGTGTCTGGATCAATTATGAATTTGTTGTCGGCAATCCCTTCTGGAATCAGGTATGTTAGGTTTCCACTGGCACCTAGAAGGATGAGAACAATGCTGGATTGGTAAGGGGCAATGGTACCGATAATAATAATAATAATCGATTATGTTCGCCATTTACCTGATGAATTTAACCAGGCGATAAAATTAATGGTGTTATTAAAATGGTGTTTTACTCACCAAGATCGTTGTCGACAGCGTTTACTCTGAGAAGAGACGTCCCAGGTGGTGCATCTTCCCCAATGCTAGCCTCATAATGCTCCTTGTCAAAACGGGGCGGGTTGTCATTGACGTCTTCGACGTAGATCTGCACCAGCTGACTGGTGGCCTGCGAAGGCTTTCCGTGATCGCTGGCAGTGACGTTAAGCGAATACCTCGCCGTCCTCTCACGATCCAGCGGTTTGGAAATGCTCAACAAGCCACTCTCGTAATCCAGGTGAAACCTCCCCTCATCGTTCCCAGATGATATCAGGTAAGTGACTCGTCCATTGTCACGCGAGTCGTCGTCCACCGCAATAACCTGCAGGACCGGATACCCAACCGGCTCGTCCTCCATGACGTCAACCCTCCGACGCGACACGAACCGTGGTGCGTGGTCGTTGTCATCCTCAACGACTACCCTGGCAGTCACCGAAGCGCTTGATCTCTCCGTGACATTATCCGCCTGGTCCATCGCAGTCACCACCAGTGTGTAGTCGGGCACTGCCTCGTAGTCCAAGGCACCGGCCACCGACAATGCACCTGTGGCCGCGTCGATCCTAAATGCCGGCCTGGGTGACTGCAGGCCCAGAGAGTACCGCACCAATCCATTGGCTCCCGAGTCCAGATCCGTGGCGTTGAAGGTCCATACCACGGCTCCAGCAGGTGTGCCTTCTGACACGGAGAAGATGACAGGGTCGTCCTGAAATACGGGTGCGCAGTCGTTGACGTCCACGACTTCCACCTGCACACTGATGATGTTGGACTGTGGATTAGTCGCACTGTTGTCCACTGCTTTTATTTGTAGCATGTACTCCGAAGCCAGCTCGTGGTCTATTTCTCTGGCGGTAAAGACGGCTCCGCTGGTACGGTTGATGTCGAAGGAGCCGTAACTGTTGCCGCTCAAGAGGGTGTACGTCACGCGACCGTTCTCGCCGCTGTCTTCGTCCACAGCCGTCACTGTGCCAACCTCCTGGCCCACTTTGGCACCCTCAGTTACCTGGTAAACGACAGGTAGGTATATTACACACAAACTTCAAGCTTGACGGTGAGTTGGGGGACAATGCATGTGTTCTTTGCTAAAGTTTGAAATTATATATTAGACTCTAATTGAATTGCATCGTTCTTCTCTCATTAATACAAATTAATGTGCTCGTGTCCAACGTTAACGATCGCATTGAATTCACGCAGCATTATTGTCGGTGCACGGTACTTTTTGACTGTAAGTACGGTATATGCCTGCTGGGCTGACGGCATATTACACACAACAAAGGACACAATTTGCCAAGTTCTCTCATCTTCGTAGCCAGCAATATTTTTATCCAACTGACGCAACGTGATCGGGCTTTAACGAACTTGCTCCATATAAGTAACATTGCACCCTCTCGTTTGTGCATCGCAGTGATCCATCCGAGTAATGGTGACAAAGTACAGCTAGTTTCGCTGCAATCAAGTCTATCCGAGCCTTCGTTATCGCGACGGAAATAATCATAAAAAAATAGTTATGGGGCGTTAACAAAACGGCTATACACGGTTCGTCGCTTTAAGTGACAATTAGGAAGTAACTTACACACCGTCCGAAGCCGAGTCAGTGTTACCGTCCCCATTCTTAGAGGAGAGCTACGTTCCTGACTGGAAATTTATATCCCTGCACCTAGCTCTTCGTCTGGCCGGTCATGACATCTTCCCCCACCCGCCCGCCTTCCCTACCTGCCCACCTCCAGCCGTGTGAAAGAATGTGCCACGCGATAAATGACAATCTGTCCCGAGCTACACACCTTCCCAGTTTTACAGGAAACATCATGCGACAAGTTTTATGACGATTCGAACCCTTATCTGAATTTTTTTGCATGTTTAAATCCCGGGTCGTCATTACTTCCTGGGTAATGGTGGGTGATGGCGTTGGACGTCTTCATTAAAGCAGTGTACCCCTCCCCCCCTCTTCTCGATGTTTTAGTTGCGAGGGTACACGCAATAAAAGCTATAGGTTGCGTGGTTGTAGGCGGAAATGCCTTACCCGAAAGGTGAAGCTGGAGCTGGTGAAGGTTGGCCGGTTGTCGTTGAGGTCCAGTACCTCCACTCGGAAGACCTGGATGGCCTGACGTGGGGGTTTGCCTTTGTCGCGGGCAGCAATGGCCACGGTGTATAGGGGCTTCTCTTCGTGGTCCAGCACGATCTTTGTCTTCAGCACACCCGTGGTGGGGTCGATAGTGAAAGCGTTCATGCCGTCAGTGTCCTCCCCTGTTGGAGCAAATCAGAGGCGGTTCATGTATAATTCCAGAACTATTAGTTACGATCAACGGTTTAAAACCAGAACTTACCACTGACGATGGAATAGGTGACTGTTGCGTTGTATCCTTCGTCTTGGTCGACTGCTTGAACACGTGTGATTTCAGTTCCTGCTGGTTGTTCCTCTCGCACGCTGAGGACGGCTTCGTCTGGTTCCACAATGACAGGGCTGTTGTCGTTGACGTCTGACACCACTATTCGGACGATCGCCTGCGAACTCCGAGGAGGTACGCCCTGGTCTCGAACTTGGGCCGTCAGCTCGTAAGTGCCGTGTTCTTCACGGTCCAAAACTCGTCTAGTGACGATCTCACCTACAGACACATCAAGCAATGAGTTATATCAACGGGCCATACCAGATCCAACTTGTGATACAAAAAGCTCAAGCAGTGTCACTTTGATATACAGTATGTGACGTCCTTAACGTGCCAGTAACGCCAGGCTTCAGATATGCTTTTAGCACCTCTCATGTCCATAGCGCCATTACTGACGTCACGGCCGTTGTAACTTAGCCACATCGGACACCCAGAGTGATAGCACTGAAAGACTTGGTGTAATGAAGCGAATCCTAACGTTCCTCTTTGACATTTATTGGGCTCTTGGGTTGCCGACCATACAATTACTTTATCTACGGTTCCAGGTGTTATCTCCTACATGCTCTTCACATGTTCTGCATTCCTCATGGCGTTTCGCACTTGATCGCTCCCATTACAACATTTCAGATCGATTCTTATCCGGTGCCAATGCAAACCTTTCTATTAATTGCTCTAACATCCTGTCACTGTTAAAAAAGAAACCCAATCTTACAACCCCAGCAAAGTTGCACATACAACAATCCAGCGCAGGGAGGGAGTGACGTCAGCCCGACACTATTAGAAGGCAACGAAGCGCTCCCATCTTCTGCTGCACCTATTCCGACCCCTCAATTGGCGATTTCAATCATGCAATGGCATGTTACCAAACCCTAACCACCAACCGACCAAACCAACCTAACTCCATACCATCCCATGTTCCTCCGCGCCTCCTTCATTAAACCTCCTCTCGGAAGGCCTGCAGATTAATAGTTAGCGAATTCACGAAATCTACCCCCTTTCTGCTATGAACTGCCATTCCCCCGCCCGTCCATGGGGGGAAGATGCGGGTGGGGGGGATGGGGGTGGGGTTAAATTTTAGTAGTAGGGCAGGTTGCTGGAAGGCATCTGACCCTGCCTCGGGGTGGGAGGGACCAGTATGTGAGATGGGATGAGTGTGTGTGTGTGTGTGGAGAGAGAGAGAGAGAGAGTGAGAGAAAAAGAGTCAAGTGAAAGACCTTGAAGGGGGCAATATTTAGATGGGGTGGGGTCGTTGACTGCCTAATTTATAATATATGATGGTGGAAAACCTTTTAAAGGGGGTCAGTGTGAACAGAAGTATAGACTGGGAGCACTTGCAGTCAATGCGTCCCACGTGGATCACAGAAGACTGCTGATGCCAAGTGCTTTGGTTTGTTTTGGGTGATTCGACCCTGGAGAGATGAACTTGAACGGTCGAATGTTAAGGGAACCGGCCCATGTGCTTGATTGGATAGCGTGGGTCCTGAGGTAGTGGGAGGGAACCAATATGTAGGTGATCCTTAGGACAGATGTGTTCCTATCCGCCACTCCTCCGCCAACAAACGCAACCTTCGACCTGACCACTGATTGCCTGCGATTTATATGCCATCCAGACTGCCCCTCCCCCTTTGTTTCTTCTCTCTCTTTTGGGTCCCTTCCCACCAACCCCAGCACCAGTTCCTGCTATTAAAGCCTATGTAGCCCCCACAGCATCATGTCGTGATTCGCACCTCCAACTTCATGGTTGTCGTCGCCACGCAAAAGATATTGGTGTTGTGCCATTACCCGGGCCTAAACGGCACTCTGGCCGGAGGTGGCCCAGCATTTGAATGGCACTAAAGCGCTTACATTTCAGGCACTCTTCACGTTTCACTACTCGCTTGTAAGCAACCTCTCGCATTCTTCCAGAGGGGGCTGATGGGAAGTGACCCTTTCCTTCATCACTCAGAGTGATGCTGTTAACCATGCCATCTACAGGGTATTTCGTGTGGGGACCTTCACCCTCGCAAATGAGAAGCCCTTCTCTTTACGCACCATCCAAGGTGAAAAACTTTTGGGGGTCAGAAGCAGCTGAACCTATCGGGATTTAATATCAAGTACGCAGGCCGTCTGGCCAGCTCTCCTCCTCTCAATCATTTTTTATCCCTACCCTCCCTCCCTCTCCACCAACCCCTTCCAGCCATAGATGAGCCTGGAAAATCACACAGGTAGGTAGGTAGGTAGGAAGGTAGGTAGGAAGGAAGGAAGGGGAGGGAGGCGTAATTATCCCAGCAGCCAGTTTGGAAGGGGCCTACTCCGGTTGCTGGTGTAGCCGGTAAATGCCTATAATGCGACCACTCCGCCATCAGCATACCGCGGGTTAGATCCCGGTGTGCATCTGATAACCTCCCGGACCCGCCCGACAACATTAAAATACTTTCCCGGGTGTAGTATACGCTTCGGACGGGGATAATGAAATTGATCCGAGTTTACGACGCTAGCAAAAAGGTAGAGATGCCAAAAGCCCCCCTCTTGCCCATTTCAGATTAGGCAAAGAGGAGAAGGAGGGGGCTACTCGTGTTTGGAATTTGGCAAGGGCTAGGCTTGGAAATATCATAGTGTGACGTCAGGTGGGGGCAATGGCGGATGATGTGGTAGGTACACAAAAAAAGGTAGGGTCGGGACGGGAAGAGAGAGAGAGAAGTTGGGTGGGGGTTTGGGAGAAGCTCTGGAATGCGGCCTACTGCCTGGATGGAAAACTGGCCCCCTGATCACTGTTTTCGGAGGGGGCTCTGCATGGGGAGCAAGGATGTCGACAGATGGTGCTGCTAGCACTCTTCACTTCTCACACTCAAAAGCCTCAATTTCACTCACCTTCTTTCAGACTATGCACCAATTTCATGGAATTCTTTCGGACTGATTTAGCTGAAGGTCCTATTGAAAAAATTGCGTCCTTCGTTTTTAAATGAATGGAACTGAATATCGGCGTGATGACCTCTGATTCAAAGAGGAGAATTTACGACAACTTCGTGTCACTCAATTTCATCCTGGTCAGTGACGTATTTAGGTTTTTGCCGCCCCTAGGCATAGCCTTATCTGCCGCCGCCCCTCCGTCCACTCCTGGCTGATTTTTAGGTCCGAGATTGGGGAAATTCCGAAATTTGCCGATTTCAAGGCCAAATATCTCGAAAATTGTTATTTCAAGTAATTTGAAATTATGGTCATGGACACTAGTACTTAGCAAAATCCAGTGAATTTCATCTTGGGGTACACTTATATGCCACTCCCAAGGTGAATCGGACGATGCCCAGACCTGTAAGGGCGAAAGTCACGTGTAGATCCTACACATATCCCCACTGTCATAGGGGGGAAGGGTGCACGCGACTTTCGCCCTTACTGGTCTCGGGCATCGGGCGATTCAACTTGGGACGGCACATGAACGGTGACGCCATGTATTACATATTTTCGCACGCGTCAAAATTTTCTCCTCGATTAAATTTTCCGCCTCCATGACATTTGCCGCCCCCTAAAATTTGCCGCCCTAGGCACGTGCCTACTCGGCTATTGAATAATACACCCCTGATCCTGGTAGTTAGGCAACCTATGCGCTTCTTTTGTGATGAGGGATGCTGCTGCTTAGGGCTTTAGACTGTGGCCTTTTGCAATAGAGTTATGGTTGCTTTAGGCCAATTGAGGCAGAGTATGACTTACCATGAGGTGGTCTGAATTAGAGCCATGAGAGTCGAGATATGATCTCTTGTACAGTAGCCGGCACTGAACGCTGCTTGCTCTTCTGGTATTTGCGACATGATGGATGTACAAGCTTTCATACGTTTGGCAAATATTGTTGTGAAAATTTTCATTAACACGCTTAATAAGCTCGAAGGCCTATATTTGTTTGCGTCTTTTTATGTCGCCATTTTCGTATATTATTACTACATCCACGGAATTCCCATTTAATTATGATTTTATTATACAACATTAGTATAATATAAACTTCAAATATTCAATAATTGCTCATAAATTGTTGCCAACTTCATATTTAGATATCTAATTCCACTAACTGTAAGTGTAGATGTAATATTTCATTTAATGTACCGGTATGTATAAGAGGTGAAACAGCCTGGAATGTACTGTTGTAATTTACCCGATGTCAAGCCCTCCCCAAATATAGTTAAATGGGGAAGCTATTATATAACGGATGACTGATTAATTGATTGCATATTGTTCTGTGTACTGTTCCTTCACATTGTCAAGAAAATATGGATTTCAATGAAAGTTATTCGCGTCTCATATCATTTTTAAAAAAGCATGAGACTGGTCCTACACAAGATTTGTCTTGCATATGACAGTATGATATTGTATACTGACATTGAACGAGCTCCCGCTGCATTTCCTTACGAACGGGTTTCACCGAAATACGCTTTACGCAATAATTTAAAAATTAAAAATTAAATTGGCAGCTCTAGAATGCCTGTTATAAAGATAAAAAAATAATAATAAAGACTACGAAACCCTTCAGAGGCACCGGAATTACAAAACATGGCTTAGGCCTGATGGCCTTAGTTTCCTTGGCTTTCCCCAGTAACAAACATGATTAGTAAGATGGATTATTTTTGTTTGACATAATCATCACATTATTTCTATTGATTAATTATCGCCATTTATCCTAAATCAAAAAAGGGCGTCATTACGTAGTGCATTATACCAATGACTTTGACGATTGGACAAAAAAGGAGCATGCTTGGCTGGTATATAAAGCAACAAAATCACATTTCCATCCTTGCAAACACATATGCTAAACTTTTGGGCATCCATTTCTTAACGCTGTCGCCCTTTTCATAACTGTTAAAATATACCATAGTAGTTTGGAAAAAGTCGAGTGGATCGCCCTGCGCATATGATCCTAGATGACACTGCAATATTTCACCCGACGAACGAACTGAGGAGTGACTGCTTAAACACACGAACCTGTTGTCAAGTCAAACTCATTAACTTACCCCATATCCTAATGATCGCGGACTTAGGTCGGGAAAACTTCAAATGGAAAATATAAAGGAAGAAGTTGGAAGAAGAAGACAAAAAAGTGCCGGGTTAGTTAACCCATCCGAGTCGGTGAGTGAGTGTGTGTGAGTATAGTTGCAGCTGCTAAGTCGGTCTGTCAACACATCCGTATAGTGGAAACTCGTGTCAGCTTTGTGTCAATACACATACGTTCACTGAAACCCTTCCGATCTGAGATCTTTTTGCGGTCCAAAGCTTGAAAGTGCAGCTGGGTGGTATAATGTATATGATGAAAGTACAGGATGTTTAAAAAATGACCGTTGTCTTAGAGCCTCGCCCGTATATCCAACTAATGTATATTTACCCTCCTAGACGAATTTCGCGTGCGTCATGCCAGAATGACATTTCCTAGAAGAGCTACAATAATAAACGACATGAGTCTTTAAATAATTGGCAGCTTTTGCCGGAAATACCGATGAAATACGCAGTGTGAGGCGAATTACCAGAAACAGTACTACCTGCACTGTTTTTTATATACTTTTAATACGCGCTTTCGGATTCGTGTCTGGAGGCCAGTTTGTAGTACCCTAAAGAACAAGCCTGATCACCATGCAAAAGATCGACGAAGGTGGGAATCTGGCGTGGAATCAAAGCAACCTTCTTTACCTGAATTTCCTGGAACGTCCCCAGGCCAAAATACAAGTCCTCCCCCCTCCCCTCCTTTTATTTTTTTGTACCCAGTTCAAAAAGCAGCATACTAGGTTTTAGCCTCAGGCCCAGTCGGCATAACATCAGGTAAGCAGACCTATTCAATATTGTTCCTAATGTGGATTTACAAGTCATTGAACTAGCGTGTAGCTAATAGCACATTTAACTGCATAATTTACAAATTTCAATTAGGTACTAATTTCCTCAATTGGGTCATACCTTTCGCTTAAAACAATAATTTTCTCTTTCCGTTGAGCAATATTAGCCAGGACATGTCTTGAAAACTACGCTATGTTGAGTGTACTATAGGCAAGCTCAAAAAGGGGCTAAAAGAAAATATATTTCTGATGCCTACGCCGTCTGTGGTACCAGCCTTGACTTTTTTCTTAGAAAATTATTGAGGATAAATACAGGGTTGTGTGACTCCTTCGCGTCCTATGATTTATTGCTCCTGAGGGGAAGAAATTAGCCTTTGTCTTTCACACACACATCCATAGGCGTTGCCTGAGACAAGTTTCCGCGAATCCACCGCAAAACTCTGGCGCAAAAATATTTCAACTCTCGTATCATCCTTGAAGACATTATCTGCCTGTGATTTTTGTATTGTTTAATCTCTGGGCCACCTTCGCCGTTCCCTGCCCAAAGCGTTGACCGATACCTGTCATCAAGTTCCAGACCAAAGAGTAGGTCAGCGAGGTGCCCCCAACCACTTGTACCTGGTAATTTTGAAAAAGGCGGGAGAACATTCTTTAACTTTCGAAGGCTCTCTGGCGCCGTACAAAAGACAGGCCTTTAGATCTATTTCCTCTTCCGCGCCAGCAATTATTGGCCAAGTCGGGTTTTAGTGGGGTCTCAAGGCCTCCCGAGTCTTTCAGATTGGCGTAACGTTTTTTGAAACAATTTACGGTAATGTTGATCATATATGCTGATGACAGACAACGCGATATGTTGATAGCGTCAAAGTAAAGTCGAAAAAATGACACGCAGTGCTTGATGCTATAAATTACTCGCGCGTTAATATTTTTTGCCTTTAAAAATGAATTACAAGTTCGTGAAGTAATAATTTTATGACTGTAAACGAGGGTTTTTAGACTCATTTTTTTAAAAACGGTAAAAGGTTTTGGGCTGCATCCGATCAAGTGCCATTACAAGAAACCGGTAAGAGGTATTCTTCGAAATATTTCGCTACCATTATTGAAGTATAGAAGGAACTTACCAGTGACGGCATTTATCTGGAAGCTCCCATTGGCTGGACTGAGTCCGAACCTCAACGAGGCATTGTTGTCCAAGTCCTTGTCCACGGCCGAGAGAACCCCAACACGTGCACCGGGTTCCCTGTTTTCCTCCACTACGAACTGGTATGATGCGTGACCGAACTTGGGGTCGTTGTCATTGGCATCCAACACGCGCACTGTCACTGCCGCCGTGGCCGTGCTGGCCGGACTTCCATTGTCGGTGGCCACCACCGTCAACGAGTACAGATCTCGGGTCTCGCGGTCCAGTGTCTGCTTCAGGTACAACCACCCGCTGTTGGGAAACACTCCGAAGAGGGCCGGAAACTGTTCGTCCTGCAGCCGGTATGTCAAACGAGCGTTGTTTCCAGTGTCCAAATCCGTGGCTGTCACCTGAAATGTGACCAGAGAAGTTTAGAACAATCCCAGTTAGTGGACAGTTGTGGACAGTCAAATTCCAATATATGACCGATTGCTGTGAAGCAGTCTTCGACAACTTCGACCATTCCTACCTGAAGAAACTGCGAATTGGCCGGCAGAGTCTCTAGCACGCTGACTTCGTATTTGGACTTGTCGAATTTGGGCGGATTGTCGTTGACATCTTGCACTTCAATCTCCAGCGTCAGGTTGGACTTGAGCGGTGGGTTGCCACGGTCAACGGCGCCAATGACCACAGTTTGTCGTTGTGTCTCTTCGTAATCGAGAGGCCGGACCAAAGTCAGCACTCCGGAGGTTGAATCCACGTGGAAGAGGCGCCCAGGATTTTCCATCAGGGTGTACCGGACATCTCCGTTGCCCTCGCTATCCGGATCACGAGCATGGGCTGCATATATGGCCTCTCCTAATGCCGCATTTTCTGCTACCGATATTTTTACTAACGAAGAGTCAAACTCCGGTTCGTTGTCGTTCACGTCTTGGATACCGATGTTTACCTGTGCAACAGACATAATCATGAAGTTATTCAGTTTTTCCCTACACTGAAGACATGGTACAGTGTCCGCGTATGCATCGTTGTCCCTGGTTGCATAAGCCCTTCCCTCTTTTGAACTGCTGAAGAGGAAATGACCCCGAGGACCACCACATACGGAGCTTCAGTAGAAGTTTACGACTCCCTTTGAAATGCTAAAAGCCCGCCTCGAGCAAGGCAGAGCGCGAGTGTCTCCCAGTTGGAGATGGCCCAACCCTGACTTTTCGGTAACAATTCATTTTGTGTGAGGTGCTTGCGGATCTCCTTTCCTTCGCGGGTATCAACCAACCAGAAAACACTAGGTAATTACATGGCGCCCTCCTTGCACACGCCATCGGGAGTCATTCTTATAGTGGCCAGTCCCTATTTGCGCAATGTGAAAAATTACGCAAGTCGTAATTGCATGACAGGATTACCTGGCTGTGTCCGTACGATGGTGGCTCTCCACTCATGGCTTGCACGTTCAGGAGGACGAACGGGTGGGTCTCGTGGTCCAAGTGGGTTGCAGTCCGGATTGTTCCGGACTCAGGTTCGATCCTGAAGTATCCGGTAGGGTCTCCGGAATAGATGGAATATCGGACTCGGCCGGCTCCTGAAAATGCAATTATTCGTAACGTTATTTTGGCACCATTGTAGCTCATTTTGGCTTCTTTTAATAAATTCAGATAGTATACGTATAGTAGACAGATAAGCAGGGACTATCAAAATTAGTTTGTTTCCCTGCAGAGAAGCAAAAAATGTCTTCCCATTCCGGTTCGTTACCCCCTGGTCATATTATTACGGAATTTTCGAATTTTATGACTCATGGTGCATCCTGATAGCGTGTTGTACACTGCTCGCAATGCCTTTCAATTTAACCACGGAGCGTACCTGAAGCGGCGACATCTTGAACTTGAGCGATCCCCAAAGCAGTCATTAGACGTTTCTGATTCCGAGAATTATGGTCACAGGTAAAATTTTGGCGCCGATCCCCTGACTTTCATGCGGATCTCCCTCCCAACTATGTTTATTGGGGGTTACTGGACTTGGATCGCTTTATTGTAGGGTTTACAGCCGGGCTTCAGGAAGGCGATTAAGGCATTATTAGAACTGAGGTGCTACGTTCTTGCTTATTATCGTTATTTTATTACATGAAAGAGCAATCAGAGAAAACGAACGGCTGTCCTTTAATAAGAGGGTCGGGGGGACTCTGAGGGGGAAGTCCTCAAATAAGTCCAAACCCTCGGGTATACAACCGCATTCTTTTGTCCAACTTTCAACAAATTAGTCAAGGGGGGGGGGGGGGGGTACGGGGNGTGTTTCATGAGTGCCAACATATTGTGACACTCCCTTGAAGCTGATGCGTGGGCGGAAGATCAGTGCGTGGAAATGCACCGACATCACACGAGCCTCACCTGAGCTCCCAGCGGCGAGGCGTATTATTAATTACCAGCCTTTTGTGTAATTTGTTGCCAAGGTCGAGCGCCAGAGTTCACCCGGAGCATTGTGCTCGCTTATTTTCCAAAAGGGTCTTGGGAGGGGGGCTCCCTCCAAAAAATGCGTTATGAAGGTCACCTTTAGACGCTATTTGCTGACCCCATCATTTTTGCATTCAAATTCAATCTGAAGCCTGTCAATACACCGGGTTAGTTAGGGGTTAAAACGGCACACGCCTACGATGAAAATTCTTATGGCCGGTTGGTATGCAAATTGAATTTTTTGGGGTGGATAAGGACATAACCGAAAACATTCTTCGCTCAAAAAGACTTCCGGCTCCAATGTGGATCTTTGTTCAGCTAGCTTGTCAGCACGCAGTCTGAGAACAATGCAGGACATCCGCTAATTTCAAAGTAGGGACGTACGCTAATGAATTACAAATTTGCTCTGCGTTGTATATTTGTGCTAGGAAAAATTACTTTGGACTTAATTACAGTGTTTATTTTAAGGCGGGTAAAAAATGTGTGCACCTTCCATGAAGTTCCTCTACCTTTTCTTGAGAGACGTGATTAAGCTCAAAGGAGGGGTGAAAAAAAAATCAGAATCACGAAGAGAAAACCGCTTCATCACTGATCGCAATGAATGATCTAAAATCAGCGACAGATGTGAAATGATTACATCCTGGATCGAGTAAGAACAATGCCTAAGTGTACCCCAGACACGGAATTAAGAATACGTATTGTACAGTCTGGACATAAGAACGATGCTCGTTCCTCTGGGTATTTTTAGACCTAATGACATATCATTGGCGTGCGTGTGTGGATTGTTACCGCATTCCATGAGTTATGGTCTGTTCATACAACCACATTTTCACAGAAGTGTTGCATTGCTAGCATCAGTAGCATGTGAACTAATTACATGCAATGCAGTTTTAGGCCAACTGTAGACTGTAAAAAATGTCGAATTGGCACGATACCACCACGCCTGATCGACTAGCGTACCTTCAAAAATACGACGTGGTCCACTTCTAATTGGACTTTTATGAGGGATAAAAGCGTACTAATTTATTCCTATTGGCGATAATACGCACTCGAGCACCTGACAGCCGCCATACAACACACTAGAGGAAAAAAAACATCCGACCTTCCCATTTAGACAGCCATTTAGTGCCGCACACTGTACATACAGAATTTACGCAGCGTAAATTCTGTATGTACAGTGTTTTTTCGGTCCGCGTAAAAACGGACCGGAAAAAACTGTTAAAAATCGAGTCTACGCCGAATTAGTTTTTAAAAACTAAAAACAACAAAGCTTAATTGTTGCTGAGTTTGCACCGCACAGGTTCTGCCCCGGACTGTACCCGTCACAGCATCTGCCTTCACTTGCACCCCCATTGCGAAGGCCCATTCTAGCCGCGATTCATGCCCTTCATTACCCTCACCTATCACTTTCTAATCTCTGTTCCCCAACAAAGACAACCAGTACATAATAGTGACATCACAGTACCTGAGATTCCCGGTAACCACAATTTATTAACGTAGTCCACAAGAGTCAACAGTCGGATGCTACGGGGTCCCCCCCAAGATAATATATTTTGTCAAACATTTATGATCACCCGGACTACCTCATCTAGTCCACTTTGTTCTCTTTATGACGCTTCAATGCGACGCAATAAATGTTCGTTCCCTCAAGAGTCGTAGTCCTTGAGAACCCTTGCGATTGAATTCTCTGCCCCCACCTACAAGGGGATGCGGAAAAAATATATTATACATACAACCCAGAACACATAGGACGGTGCTAGTACTAGGCCCTGATTTACAACTGGGAGGCCCCCTGATGACCCTTAAATCTAAAGGCGGCTGCTAATGAACCGGGTTGTTTGAAGTTTTTTTTCAGGTGGGGGAGGAGTTTGGGGTGGGGGTGGGGGCCTGCACCACTGGGTGTCACACGGTCGCCGTCATCAAGCGATCAATGTCGTCAATTAGTGACCGCTAATAATAGGTGGGAGGAGGGGTGTCTTAGGGTTGCATCAGCAGTCAAAATTGGGGTGGGCAAGGGGGGGGAGGGGGTCATCTGCCTGTGTGGTCCCCCAGGTGCTTCTGGGAACGATCCTGTCATAAAAGCAATTCGTCCGGAGCCTACCAGACATATGCTGCACCTCTCGTCCGGAACATAACCCGAACAACTATAGTGACATTACGTGCCGACCTGTTGTTCTGGACTTCATTATACATAATTAGCATGTATACAACAGGTGATGTAATTATTAATTTTTTGGCTCTTCTTTTTTTGCGGACATGGACAGCCGCCATAAAGGTAGGCTTTTTCACGTATCCTGCATTCCCTCAAATTAAGTTTGCAACGCTGGCATGTTTTTTTTTTTTTTTTGCGTTATTGACGGTTTAGCCATGTGCCTAACGAGCTCAGGCAGAATGAGGCAGTGGCGTCAGAACTTTAGGGCTTCAAGAGCATGCGATACTCCCATCAGCCAACACCATTTCTGATTTTTAGTACACCCCTGTCCGCTAGGGCACATAATCAAATGTTGAACTCTGAGAATAAATTTAATAGTGCGCAATATTAAATGGGCAATCACATCGTTGTGACTTACGAGATCCAATGCTGGTGGCCTGGACAGCTCCGACCACTGTTGAAGGCGGTACATCCTCTCTGACGTCGAAGTTGTAGCGAGGGCTTTCGAATAGGGGAGGTTTCTGACTTGCGTCGATAACACTGACGAGCACTTCGGCGTCGACAGCGGACCGCAATCCGGGACCGTCGGTTGCTGACACTCGGAGGTGGTGAAGTGGTGTGCGTCGCCGGAGGCTTCTGGTGACAAATATCTCACCGGATTTGGCGTCAATCCGGAAGATACCGGCGTCATTTCCACCGACGATGGAGTATCGTACGCGTCCGAATGAACCGGAGTCCTTGTCGGTGGCTGCCACCACCACTATGGGCGTCGACGTCGATGGTCCATCTTCCTCTTCGCGCAAACTCACGTTGTATTCGCGAGGATAAAACACAGGTCGGTTGTCGTTGACGTCAGTCACTTGTATCTTCACCATAGCAGTCGTACTCAAGCCACCTGAAAAAACATCAGAAGTTTAGTTCATTTGTTCCCAGCGACCAGTTGTCTGGACCCTTCAGAGAAATACAGTTTTAAATGTTTATATTAGTACCGCGTACCCATTTTGTACAGGTTGAGAGTGTAGGCTATGAAATTTGTTTATCAATAATTGTTGATGCATCCCAGTGCGATTCAAATTGAGGTTCTATGAAAGGTCGTGAAGATCCATGAAAGAGATTGTAATCAAGGCATCCCTGTGACCTCCGAGGTCACGACGGCTTTACTGTGGCTGACATCTCCGCGATCTCCTCATTCATCATTCACCGAAGAAGCGACGGTCACGGATCCGCTTGACCCGCTCAAAACGGGCGATGAAAGGTATTTTTGACCGATTCTGATTATTCCATAAGATGAAATTGAATCCCGGCAAAGTGGCCAAAGTCCTAGGCCGAAGGGACTGGAGTCATCAGTTTCTTTGCGCAGCCCTGCTGGTGTATGGCAGGCACCCCCTGCTGCTAAACGAGAAACGCGCATGGCATGAATCCAGTCATTCTTGTTCAAAACGGCTTCGGCACAGCCTTTTTGGGTCCTCATTTCCGTAGCCAGCAGCCACGCATTCATTATAAGGAGTCAATTAATTACGAGGGAATTGATTACGGAAAACTTGGGGTTCCATAAAATTAACACCTCGGACTGAATAAGCCACCACAATATGGGCCAGTCAGCACCATTGTTGTATTTTGACATCAACTTACCTCTGTCAGTGGCGACGATAGGAAACTCGTAGATATTCTTCCTTTCGTGGTCCAGCTGATTGGCTAAGCAGATGGCGCCGGTGACTGACTGCACCTTGAACTCGTTGAACCTCCCGTATCCACTTCCAATGGTGTAGTTGACCATCGCGTTGACTCCACAGTCCGGATCAGTCGCAGACACCTGCCAACAAAACCGCATTTATTATTACACCGGCGCTAATTACATTCCAGCAGCAGCAATGAAGAGCGTACGGTCAGTGACAGAGCAATCAACATGGCGGTATCTGTCGGAAGGAAATTCGATGCGACACCCACATAAGACAACCGCATTCCTCTAGCTGGGTACAAACGGCCGCCATTTATCTCCGTGATGAACAAGCAGTGCAAACCGACACCCTAGCTCTAGACACTGGACGAACATGCTACGCCGGACGGACTTTGGAGATGTTCGACCCTCATTAATCTGGACGGTGCCGGTAGTTGTTCCCACCCCCGCGAGGGTGTACCGGTGAACGTACCGGGCTTCACTTCAAAAATCATGGCAAGGCTTTCACTTGATCCTTACGCCGACAAAGGTGGCATATTTCGGCGAATTGAACGCCTATTAATAGAGATAGGTGTAGATAACCCCTTCTCGGCCAGCATTTCTCAGGCCTTCTGACACCCGAACAAATGGGAGGTGGCCTCCGTCTCTCGGCCGGGCCGTGTGAAGAGCATTGTCAAAAAATAAGAGTTCATCATCACCGATGCTACAGCAGCTCCGTGGCAATAAGAGCCAACGGCCCCTTACCCGAACAGAACCGAAGGGGGGTCTTTGTATGCTGCTCACCTCCCACAATGCGCTGGGCCAAAGGATCAGGTCGCATTTCGCACCTCTCACGCTATTGTTTCCACGACCAAGCTGCCATAGCCTATCAAGCGGCGAATCAACAGGTTATTTTTGTCAATAATAGCGCAAAATAATTACATTTTTTCGTCAAACTCTCAGCGCCGCCGCGCCGTGTGGTGTCGTTTCAAAACAAACGCGCAATATTGCACACTTTGAAGCAAATCTGAATTATAATGACGTCAAAAGGGAAGGTGCCAAAAATCGCTCAAACAATTCGGCAGTGCTGGGTTTGTAAGGCGGTAAAAAAACTTCTTTTCTGTCCCTTTTGGACCGACTGCTGGGCCAATTACAAGGCTCCACCTCTCCTCCCGTAGAGATGTTGTGGCCCAGACCAAAGGACCTTCGACAGGTGAACGCGACGCCCCTGCTGGAGTGGGGACATTAGACCCTCATTTATTACCTGAAAAGGAACCGGGGGGTGGGGAGAAGAGGAGGAAGGGAGGGAGGGAGGGATGAAAGATGTCGAGGGGGGGAATTGTTGGGAACGATGATCCGAAATATTCAGACTGTGTTTCTTCTCCAGGTGGAAGAAACACCTCTTTTCCCCTACTGCCCCCTCCCCTCCTCCGCCCACCCTTACTCACATTCCTGTGGGCCAGGTGATTAATTGAGAGAGTTCTCCCTCTCCCTCCCCTCCTCCCTCTTCCTCCCCCCCCCCCAATTCGCAAAGGCTTGGATGTATGCTTATCGCGTCAGGATGACAGCTCCGGGAGCCGCCTGATGAACGGCGGGGCCAGGGTCTCTTCTGGCTTTTTGGGGACTCCCCCAAACTCTTTGCGACTTGTGGAGGAATGTCACGCCCCTACAGACTTGTCCCCAACTCTACCCTCTCCCTTTTTTCCCCTCCAAGAGATTCGGCTGCTGCCTCCTCTGTTGTTTCAGATAAAGCTATCCACTTCTTGATTCCTGCCCACACTTTGTATTCGTGAGGATGTAATGTGCGTCAGACCCTTTCGACTTGGAGCCAAAAGTGGACATAATTGAGGCTCACTACTTGTATGAGTTTGGAGACAACACAGGGTGGGCCTAGTCCTTGATCTGAGGCCAGCAGCACCCATGGACCCAATCTCTAGGCAGCTGAGGGGAGTCCCTCTTATAATCTCCTCTATCAAATTCAAAGTGACTTTCACAATGGAAGCCTTCAGTGCAGAAAGTAGCAAGACAAGGCTCGGGACATGTTCCGTGGCACCGATACGAGCAATCTCTAGCCCTCCCCTCCGTGGGTTCGCTTCCTGATTTGCACTGTCATCGTGCCAACGTGGAGTCATGCACTGGTTCCAGTGAAGACATCATTTCTCGGTTTGAACTCATGTTGCGCTCAGGTCCTCCCCCGAATGAACTTTCGGTCACATGTGTCCAGTCGTAAAAACTAGGACCCGTCAATCTGTCAATCATAAAATTTTGTCACATTAGTGGACTCATTAAGGGAGCGGGGTGGAGCCACGCCTGCGTGTCAGTTGATAAGGGGACAAGGGATGGCCCTGGGAGCTGCTGTTGTCCTCTTCGTCGTCTCTCTCTTTCTCTCATCTCTTTTCTCTCTCTCTCTCTCTCTCTCTCTCTCTCTCTTCCAGCCCAAAACCTGTTTTGGGGTCCACCATCCCCACCTCTTGTCGCATCGCGACAATTTCACGCGTTCCGCCGCCCTTCGTTCACACTACATTCCCCCCTGCTCGGCTCCTCCCCCCTCCTCGTTCCTCCCACTATACACCCATCCACACAACCAGTCCACCACATCATCATTGGAAGTAAAATAATAATGAGCCCGGACTGCTGACTCCCCCCTCTGATAACATTCGTGTTGGTCACCCCAGTACACACCTTCTCAAAAGTAACCCTTACTAGTGGACGGGTGTAATATTTCTTCGATATTTGTTTAAAAAATTGATATTTAAAATGGCCCTGTCACCTGCCTGCTAAAGAATAGCTTTTTGTTTTCGAGCAAAGAATTAGTAATATTTTTAAGTACGTGCCTGACAATCGTGAGACCGGCACCTAATATATAAACCCTAAATTTCCGATTATCAGTTGCCAGATGAAGCGTTGCTGTCGGCCTCTGACAGTTCCCAGGAAACTTCTTTCAAGTATTGATGATGTAGCATTAACACTTTGTCTCCTTTCTCCCCCCTTCTCTCCCCCACCTGCACCACACACCTTCTTCTTTCAATACATGGAAAGAGCCCGCGGCCCTGTAAATTAGCCCCCGAGTCGGTGCCAATATAATTAACAGCTTTGATTTAGGATTTCCTTCTATCAGCAGGTTGGGAGGAACAGTTTTATTCAATTAAGACTCTTGGCACATGGGCCCATTTTTTATTCGGTGGGGTCGCCCACTCTACCCCGACTACGACACGTCAGGAGCGGCTTTGCAGCCTACGGATAGAGAATCCTTAATAAACGCCATACCTTTCCCTTCTCACGCGGACCCTGTTCATTTGTCTGATAGCAAGACCCCAAAATGCATTTGAAGTCTCTCCCCCCTCCAAACATGGGGACAAAAAAGGGAAGCCGGGGACAATTATTTCTGAACAAGAGATCCCGAGCTGTCAGTGTCGGCGAGGTGTCCGGAAAGTACGACACGAGCACTTTAGGCGCAATTCGCCTACCTTGATTGACTCGTTACTGTGTTTATCCACATGAATGCTGCTGATGCAGAGGGGGTTTTGTAGTAAGACCAGATCACTTCTCATTCCCGATTGGATTAGGCTACTCTAGTTGGGGGGAACCATAAATCCTAAGCCTGACATGCTAACCTACTACTGGATATTGCGATCGACTAATTTATGGATTGCCCACGGTTTCAGGACACATTTTTATACGTGACCAAGATTTACGCCACCTTTTACAGATACGTTTTTTTCCCTTCTTGCTTGGCAGGTGGGAAAAAATGTCGCGATGCTGGAATTCAGAATGCACATGACAGCAAACATTTAGGAAAAGAGTTCATTATTCATCCAGCACTAATGACGAATCAAGTCATATATTACTGAGAAATGCCACTTAGATCATTGTACAGGGGGGTGAAGGTGGCATGAATTGTAGGAATATTTTGTGTGGCTAATTCCAACATTTGCTTTATTATACGCAGGTTTGCAAAAAATTGTCGCAATTTAAGATATACATGTCACAGCGACAGTTGCATTTATACACTAGGAATATGCCTGTATACAGAAACTGATAAAAGTTAATGTTGTAATTAAGACCGCGTAAGTTATGACCCGGAATTATATTAATCCTTTCGACTACATTAGCTTACACGACAATGAAAACTTTCGTACATATTTTTTTATACCCCTGCTTATATTGCACGGTGTATCCTGACTCGCTGATGCAGAATGGCTTCTTGTCAAGTAACAAACCCCTCCACGTGCAAGTATGTAACTTAGGCGTATCCCTAAAGACTTCTTTGTCCAAGGAAGAAGGGGGGAAAAAACGGCGGCGGATATTTTGGGGTCCCGGTAGCCCTCATTAGCTCCAGATCCCATCTTTTGTCGGGCTACTTTGAAGCTCGAGGGGTGAAAATCGGACGTGAATGAACACTTATTCCATTTTCCTGTATTTTGTCTTATCTTGTACCCCTTTTGTCTTCCTAAGTGTCAAGTATGAGGAAAATCCGGTGGAAAAAAAAGCCAGTTGTTGTTCTTCCTCCCCTTTGTGTTGAATACGTGATTGGGGAAGACGATGGAAACATTACACACTCGTTATTTGCTTCTATCACACAACTGACGTTTTGATAAGATGGAAATACTTTCGGAGCCGGAATTTGGAAAGGAACTTTGCACTTAGGAGAATGGGTTGGACCGGGTGGGACGTCCTAAGACGAAGGAAAAGGAGGACAAATTGCAGCTGTGTCCATCATTACCCCCCAAAGCAGCTGCCGCATTAGTACCCGATTTGATTCTTAGGGGGGGAGGCAGTAAAAATAAGTCGAAAAGTGCAGGAAATTGGGGGAAGAAACTTGTTAGACTTCACCGACATTTGTAATCAGCACGACTTTGCAGCTTTTAAATCTCGAGACAATTTGCAGTGGCAACCACTTTCGAGGAATCGTTACCTTGGCGGGTGGAGTAAAAAAAAATGTCTGTCACGTAACTTTTTCGAACTCACGGTCCTCCGGCTTTTGCCGGCTTTGGTGTGCCCTGTGTTTAAGGTCGTAATGAGACTCACTCAGGTTGTCTAACTGCGGAAAGTGACGACCACAAGGAGGGGTATAGCATTTTTGACCACAAGGGAAAACGTGAAATGATGAGAAATATATTTTTTCGTCTGATTCGCATGCCACAATGTCCTTCTTTCGAGTAAAAAATATATAACTTACGAGAATTAGTTCCATTTCATATGGATGTTCGAATATATTCAAATTATTCATAATGCCGGGCAGCACCAATAAAATGACCAATTTTCAGGCTATAATTGGAGTAGGAGAAAGCAAGAACCGCTCGTATGTGACTTGTTTTGGAGTCAAATCGTTTTATTGGCTTAGAATTGCAATACACAAACTAGGAAACCTCGAGTAAATTTTAATAAAAGTAACAAAGAAAATTCTCACTCGCGTATAATTTTAATGACAGAGTGCAACATAGTATGCAGTGTACCATGTGGTCCAAGTCCCCACACCGGATAATTTTTAATAGGTAGTCAAATGCAAAATGCTATCTCAACCACCGAGCTGGAATCGTAACGACATGAATCAACATAATTATATTGTTCGTATAAATCATCTTCACACCACTGGGTAACCTCGATTTATCATTATTAATTATTAAAATATTATCGACCATATGGTGTGTGGAGTTTTACCTCGTACCACCTGATACAATATATTTTATTATACTCCGATAATTAAATAGCGTTTAATCTGCCAGCAAAAAGCGTTACAAGTGCAATCGGAAAAATTACAACCGCAATTACCGGTGCACAAGTGTGGGATACCAAATTAGCGTACATCAAGAAGATAGGTGTGGAACGTCTGCTTGCCACGGCTTTCACATATTGTCTCCACACTTGTCTCAGAAAACCTAGGGAATATTTATGACCAGAGCTCAGTGCGTATCCTCCACACGCCGACTTTTAGCAATAATAGGCTCTCAAGCGTCAACAACTCAATCGGACCATTAAGTATCTGTTGATGAGCTGCCATTAGAAGGCGGCCAGATTAACAGTAGCTGCACCCAGGAAGATGCCAACAAAAATGTGTTGACATCCCCTGATGTCTTCATCATGAGGTGACACTCAAGATGGGGTAAAAAAATATACGGCTTCAAAGGGAAGTGTTGATGCAACTTTGGCGGTTAGGTTTTATTTTTGTAGAAAAAAAAAGGACGAGAAGAAGGAGGGAGGATCTACAAACAAAGTCCGGATTATAGAGAGAAAGTGGAACAGGGTATATATAGTTAATAGCGTAAATTATTTGTATTGCTATACAAAGGAAGCGGTATATTCAACAGAGTTGAAGTCTTTAGGACTTCCCTTTTTAGTCCCTAATTTTCCAAGGAAATATTATTCGGGAAAGAAATAATTCCAGTGATTTTGCAGCAGATTACGCCTGTAGGAGTGAGGTTACACTAAAATATGATCTTTTTTAATTACCACTTACTAGTATAATGACGTGCATTTTATATGAAAGGAATCACATGGTTTCGGTTATTTCAGTAAATAAAGCTATACGTAAAATATGCCACAAGATTTATGATCATTTGCCACATCCTCTCGTAAGCATTATTATCATAAAACGCACGCTTTTGCGCTGCAGTGTATTGCAATCTTAATTACATGATTCACAGCCATATATTACAACCGAGAAACAGCATTCCAAAAGTCTGGCGGTAAAATATTTTGCTATTTGTGTCCAGAGACAGATACGGTACGTGTGCCATCATGACTATTTGGATTTTTTGGGGTAAAATTCATTCAAAAGCATTTATAGTAACACGAAAAACATCTGGAATGCGGTAATATATTGACGCTGCTAAATGTGCAGTTACCTATTGAAATCACGCTCACCACACAATATGCATCATCAGGTCAGACCTAACAGAAGCCGACGGTTTTTTATAAACCTTGCCTACGCCATGTTTTTCTAATGCACCTGAGCCAAGGATATGCAACAAAGGAGCCAGGCCCGTTACACGTTCCGGCTTCTCATATGAAGTCTGACACCCATAGGAATGGCAATATTGAGTCATGCGGTTGGGAATCTCGACTGATTCCGAATGAGAATATTCTTCCGTATCACGACTTGATCTGCTATTTTTTTCCCCCGTTCATGCCACGGTATACGTTTATACGTACTGTACGTGAACGCTGAACCAGTTCGAGAAACACGGTTCTGATGTACGTTGAAAAATATACCACTGCGGGATAATCGCAGGGATTTGTCAGTAAGAATTCACCTCATTGCGTCCAATAATCCTACGTGTAATTATCGGTTAGGAGCAGTTCTGGTGGGTTGAAAACCGCAGTTGTGCACGGTTCGTGATTTTCTTTTTCTTATATATATATATATATATATATATATATATATATATATATATATATATATATATATATTTTTTTTGAAACATGGTGAGATGGGAGCCTAAGTTTGAAACACAACAGGGTCTGAAGACAAGTGGGATTTTTTAAGCTGAGGCAAACAATGCTGATGTCCGTCGAGAGGAAACAACAAGGGTTGGGTGGGATAGGGTTATATTGTGTATTTATCAAGGGGGGAAAGGATTGCCCCGTTGTGGCCCTGAGGGCCAAAAATGACAGATTCAAAAAAGGGGGCCATTTATCTCGTTCTGACTATGCAATTGTGTTTGCAGAGGTTGGGGGTACGCCTTCTCCGTTATGATACAGGTCTGAAGGATGTTCGATGCCTTGCGTCTCGTACCAGACTCCGATGACTTTCCGGATGCCAACCTATTGTTGACACGAGTCCGGCAGGACAGCTGGATACAATATTTTGGACACATTCGTTAGAATACGTAATTGTTACGTCACATAACGCGACATCTGCAATTCTCAAGAAAAGTCAACAAAGCGTAGCTATACTCAGCTTATAGAACACACAATTGGAAGATAACTGGTGGTGCGTGTATTTAATTACACCCTTATATTATCTCATTCGGAGAGGTCTATATCATGGAAAAGAGGATTAGGGCGGTGAAGTTATAGTTCACGTACACCAACCATTTGACCACGAAGGATGTAAATGATGATGTCTTAAATGACTTAATCTGCAGAAATTTCTCAAACGATTGTGCCCGAATTTATGAACCGGGCCCGCCTTTTCGAGATTAACAGGCCAGGTTTCGTCTGCATATTGGTGCAGAACACAGGACGTGAATCCGAGTGTGCGAAAGGACCGACATCAAACCGCATAACTGCACACACAGCTGGCACGGATTTTGATATAACACACCAAACGGTTAGTGCCGCTTTCTCTAGTAAAACCTTAGGTCACAATCCGGATTTAAACCCCCATAATGCCAAATAAACCTTCCCCTGCCCCCACAAAGCCAGCCCTACCTATCCGTACTGAAAAGCACAGAAGTCACCATAACTTGCACAACTCTCCTGGTGGGCTCCGGTACCAGCTTACCGCAGGATGACATTTCGCCGATTTAACCGCCGAAAAGCCACGATATTTCTTTCTTTCTATTTTTTTTCCAGCTCCATCTGAACCCCCTGAAGGGGTTTCCATTTGATTTAGGTGCTAGTCTTCCTGAAGACTTATCCCCACCCCACCTCCGAGGGCCCCCCGACCGATCTTACAATGCAATTTCACATTTTATGGCAGCCCGGTCATTTTCTACGGGCCGTAACTGCCCAGTCTGGTATATAAGGGTGTAGATGGAAAAGACTTCAACAGGAGGCTGCATCCTGATAAAAACATGGCTGGAAAGGGGGGGAGGGTCGGTAAAAAATATATATGAGAGGGGGAGGGGGTGGAAGGGGGTAAGTTTTTGTGCTTGTACTTAAGCCCTCGTCCGGTGTTCCGCTCGACAATTTGGGTTTTGGAACGTGAGCGGGCAGAAAAAATGTAATGAGGGCGTGTACATGAGTTGCACTTGTGCAATAATCGGGGACGAAAAAAAGCGTGGGGCTAACCAGGAAGTTAATCATAATGAGGAGCAATTTTCTGAACCGGAGTCTTTCCAATAATAAGATAGGAAGGTAAAAAATTGCAATTTAATAACACCGTTAGGTTTTCATTCAATCTATAACATAATAGGTAAGCTGGTTGCTTCAATGGAAAATGTTACTAGTCATGTTTGACAAAAGAGGGGACCTTCAGCGTGATGTTTCCTGACCACTGACCCGAACATCTGCTGCCTGTATTTTTAGGCGGGTTCTAAGAGCACCCGGTCGAATATCATAAGATATGTGTCATTTGCTAACTGATTCATAGCTGATTGACGAATATAACATTTTAGAATGAATTTGCCTATGGACGTGTGCAGAATGCGTCTTTTCCCGTCATTGCCGAGCCTGAAGGGTAGCAAATGAGATTATAGAAGTGGTGACAGAATCCTTTGACGGCCGGTGGCGCCACCCTTCGCTTTTTACAACTCTTCCTGCTGTGAAGAGTTTTACTCCAGGTTGATGGTCTTCGGTCCAAAATTATTGCGTGCCGCCTTTGCTCGCACGTGCACGGGATTCTTAGGATGCCTCGATGAAAACGAGTGCATCAACTGCTGTTCTTTTCAATATCAAACATATTGAAAGCCTATAATGCCATTGTTGGTCACTACTTGGCGCAGTTATCGGGTTGCCTGCAGGTTATATATGCGTCATATATGTATATTTATGGGGGTAGACAAATAAATAAATAAATATATGTATATTTACACACCATCACGATAATAATTCAAACATATCATTTACGCTGCATTATATGGCCGATGATTAACTGCGCAGATGCAGTACAATGCGTTTCTACATGAATACAGGCAGTTTTGGCGGTCAAAAACAGGTTTACCAATATAGTGGTTGGAGGTCTAGAATTAAAAGCATCAAGGTTTTCCCCCCAATTCAATATGGCAAAAGATGGCATCGATATCACGTTCTGATGCCATCTTTGTAAATATAAAAACAGTAGGGTCATTCCGCATGAAATTTCACGCTAATCGAAAGTGCAGTAGCATAAAATTTGATCGCTTCCCTTTGTTTAGAGCAGTAATGGATGTAATATATCTGTTTTAATAATCTTTGAAAACGCCAACTAGGCTATACACCGGTTCTAATCAATGGAAGTTTCCGCAGCTGTACCTCATTTTTCGTGCTATTAACCCTTCGGCGTTTTTGTTCACCCCATCCCCCCTTTCCCCATGTCCTTTGTCTCAAACCTCCCAAGAATTGGGCTGTCCAAGGACGACAGATTGTGCTGAAGCATGTCCAAAAAATCTTCCAATATTTTTTTTTTGAATTTCTTTTCCCTTCTTTGGAAGACAGCCGTCGCACGAGGTCTTGGATGGAACAAAAGGAGCCCAATATTTGAATCCGCCCATCAAATGGCAGGTTTCCTTTCTCTTCACAGAGGTGTACAAACAGTTGTCTATAAGACAGGATATATCGAATTCTACATTTTTTAAAACCCTCCCAGAACCTGTAATTACATGCCAAGTGCATGATTACAGATCTGTACTGCTTCAACGCGTTTTGATTACAGTCAGAATTGAATGAACATATCACAATGTATTCATTTTTTTAAAGAAAATTACCCGAATTTTTAAATGTTGTTATTTTGTCCAGACATCCCAGCAATGCTGTAAAATGTTTCCAAACAAATGTTTGTTAAACAATGTTCCAGCGGTTTTGGCCCCAGCATGGAAATGGGTCACTAGAGGCAGAGTCAATCCCCCCCCCCCTCTCTTTCATTTGATGCATCCCGCCAAGTGAGGGCCAAGGTGACATTTGTGGTGACAGGTGTGGTCGGTTGGTGAAGGGGGAGATGGCGATGGTCTCTTTTGGTGGTCTCCGCCGCGACGTCCCTCCCAGTTAATGACCCTGCCGCCCAGGACAATGACAATGATTACGTACTAATGGGGTATTTTGCTCGGACCATCCCAGGCGGGGCCCATGTTCAGAAAAAGGGAACAATTTTTTGGCGTGGGAAATGTCCCGTTTACACCCGCAAAAATGCTGAGTACAGCCTAATTACGATATCCGTCATACCCCCCAACCTTATGGACCAGTAATTAAGTGAAGGTGATTTATCGCCCGATTTTCATTGCGCTAACAAGTCCGTCAGCTACCCAGCTTCTTATTAACAAGTACCCATCCTCCTCACCCCCTCCACCACCCTTGTCTCGTCAGCACCGATCGGCACCGACAATTCGGCTTTCATGAACTAATTGATTCACAATGCGGTTGGAATTGTTAGCAGTCAGTTGTCAGACTGGTTCAGGGGCAGAATCGGCAGGTTTCTCCCTCCCCTCCCTCCCCCCCCTCTCTTCTTACCTGTACCCAAATGCGAGGGGGCTTTTCTTGGACGGTTGGGTGGTACAGGGGGAGTTGTAAGCAGACGAAAATCTCATCTGTCCCGCTCCATTCCTCTCGCCATTCCTCAGGTCCTGGTCCAGCCCGAGCTTTTTCCGATACCTTGTTTGGGCGTGGGATTATTTCAGCGTTCCGGGCACGGATGACCCGGTGCAGACCCCATAAACTAAGTTGACAGTGCACAAGGGAAGCATCCCAAAACCTGGTGTGGAATGGAGGAGGCTTGTGGGAGAAATCTTCCAGAAGCAGGGTGCAGTTTGACCAAATAATGATGAATATTATATGTGGAGCTGTACGAAAAAACGCTGAAATGTTGTTTAAAAGTTATATGTCGTGAAATGTGACTGATTGTTCCGAATTTCTGGTCTTATACGCATTCTGTATGTTGACTGATTTAATCTGTAGTTCCGAGTACAATATTACTAGTGTTTCTTGTTGATAGATGGCATGATTGCGCTGACACTGATAACATTGTCTTTCCTGGCAGGAGAGGCTCAGCTTTGTTGTTATTTAAAATTCTTCGTGATGTTAATACGACATTAAAATTATATTCAAAGGGCTGGGGACACCGCTTTTTTTAACGATCTTGCATCCAGTTCGTCACTGCTGACGACTACGTCAGATTAGGAGTTTGTACCTGTGTGCTGTGTCACCAACTAGTACCTTTGTAAATTATTGTCAGCTCAAAGTTAATAAAAATTGAAACCCGCACTCCTTCATTTGAAATTTTCAGAATGTTTCTGAATATCAAGTCACCGGAATGAGAAGTCAGAAATGAATTTTTCTGCTTCGATACTTTTTCAACATGGCACCACATCTCGAAAAAAGAAGCATATTTCTCCAAGGCACACCGGGTGCCTCCATGCAGATGGACGGCCCCGGTGCTTGAACAACATCGTGGACATCCATCACGCGAGCACTCTGAAAATATCCGTCCCATAAATTTTCACATTCGCTGTTTCCCAGCACTGGAGGCACGTTGTCGTTTTCCAAAGCGCCAAAGTCGAAACCATTACCGTTTCACTCCACACTCTTATGGTCGCCCGAAGCATATTGTGCAGATTTCATTCCTGAGCGTAATCCCCGCCGACTCGGCACGGTAACCGCTACGCCTTTGCTCGTAGTACTAAAGCCCAGCGAGTGGTCTTGAGCAAGAAGAGAACCAATCCCTACTGAGATGCCGTTTTCTGAGCCTGCGACATAACATAACGGCCCCAACCACTCCCCTTTTTCTCAATTTTTTTTTCTTCCGCCCACATCTTCCTCCACCTGGTAAAGGCCCTTTGCTCGCCCCGGGGCCAGCCTCCCGGACTGCTCAATTTTTAATCGTCCCCTTCTTGCGCCCCCCTTTTCACGAGGCTCTCACAAAACAAAAGGCTGGAGCGGTGTTGCCTCTGCCGGATGACCCTGAGCATCCCATGCGCGTGGCAGCTTCCAATCGACACTCTTCAGGGGCCATTGACACTGCTGCACCAAGATGGCGGGTGTCGACACTCTTTTGGCGACATACTCGCGGGTGCCAGTGAATATATGTTGAGGAGCCTTGTCAGATCCACGAGGAGGCAACGATGGAAGCAGCAGAGAAGCCCACCACCAGGTTCACCACCACCTCTTCCTTCTCCACCACCACCCTCCTTCACTTTCCCCTGGCGCATTCTCCGACTGGTTTAGATGGCCCCGGGGCCCGGCATTTCGCGTCCCCCACCATCTCTCCAACCAACCATCCGGGCGAAAGGGAACCTGAAGAACCCCAAAAGAAGCAGCAAAGCAGGTGCTGCTGGCTTCACAGCCGCTCCGGATAAGGCCTCCCGGATCAAAATGGTGGGGGACCAAGGCCTCAAAATGGCGTCTAGATTGTTGATTTCAAACATATTTCAAAGAGGGTTCGAGTCAAGAGGCCCCCGGATATGCATGTACTCAGCTAGGGTCCAAATTTTGTCTCTTTTTTTTGCCAGTGTGTTCCATCAGCGATGATGATTTTCAAGAATCGCAGTCGGGAGACGGCAGATCCTTGACGTTTGGTGTACAAAAGCCCAGGCCCATTCCTTTTACAAACATGGACAAAAATGGTCGTCCATCAAGAGACAGCCGGGATGGACTCATGAAAAGGGAAAACGCGTATTATTTTGCGAGATGTTCCGTGCTCGGGCGATTATTCGGGACCTGAAGAGTAGCATAACGAATGTTTACTTCCAAAGATTTTTCACCCCCTTCTTAGGATAGGGGAAAAAAAGCGTCTCTGGTGGTGTAACCGATGTTATACGCCGGTGGGAGGTTGCTTTAGACTGTACGTCAAGTTTCGCGAAATGTTCTGCCCATCATCTAGATGGGTTTCAGCACCGAACGTTTTCATCGGTCAATTTTGGTCTCTGCGTGCTGGAGAGCTGTAGAAAAAAAAGAAAAACAGAAAAAGTGGTTGCTTTACGAGCAGCCAACCAAATGAATGTCGCAGCGAGAAAGATGGGGGAAAACCCTCAGGAAATTTTCTAAAGGAGGTGCGCTCGTAAACTTTGACATTTATTGACTACGTATAATGGAACATAATTTTCTTTTTTCACTGAACTCCGAGTTGAATTTAAATTTAAATTAGCCATTTAAATAACTTTTCACCGGCGAAAACAAATGCATGAGATTTCCACGTGTCCGGTGTTATGGTTTATATCTACGACTGAATCGCGGGACTCTATGAGCTATCTGGCTGGAATAACCGATTGCTTGACATTTACACCTCAATAAAAATAGGACATAATGCGGAAGCCACGCTTCCGCAGTGTGCCATCCAATTCGGTGGCAGCATGTTTGGTCCTATCTCTGTGTTAGAAGTGATTACGGCTTTATATTTGCATATTAAACGCCGTGAGCTACCGTGACGCGCGTCCCATTCAGAGGACCCTAGGCATGAATCAGCCACTTATGCCACTCCAAAGTAGCCAAGACAACTCTGATGTTTACCCTAACGTTAGCATCCCTAGGCCCCCTTCCTGCTGCGTCGTGAGGCATGGACGCATATCAAGTTTCATTCTTGGGTGTACGTGCATGATGACCACCATGCAATTGTGCCACATTAGCAATGGAATGCCTAGACACACTGCTAACAATACTCTTCCTGCATAATATTGCCGAATAAAATGTGTATAATAAGGGTCAGGTGGGCAAGAAACGAACTGAAAATGAGGAGGTCCTGGGGACGACATAAAATAATAAAATAATCGAGAAAAATAAAAATTCAATCTGACCGTGAGCACTTCTCTGTACTAGAGGTGGGGGAAAGAGGGGGTGGGAGTAGGTGGGTGGATGAAGGGTAGGGGGGTGGTTCCATCATTCCGACATGTCCGAAGCTTCCTCCCAACCGCCAATTACCATCCACCTTTTGCCTCGGCAATTCCCTTTCCAGCCGGTCGGGCTGAACTGGCTCGAGTGACTCGTATAATTATGAACCATCATCTTTTGAAATTGGTACGTATGGACCCTTAAAATGAGAAAGTTATTTCCCCTCCGCCGTAAAACAAATGCAATCAGAGGGGCAACAAATGATATCTTTCCAGGAGTCACACTGTCCTTCCATTTCTTTCTACTATTTTTTTTTCATTTCTTTATTTTTTATATATATACACGGCTGTACCCGAATCAGAGATAAGTACGGATAATGATGTGTTTGCCCAGCCCATTTTTTGCGGACGTCCTGCATTGGTGGAGGGAAAAAAAGGACACACAGAGACGTACGTGTCGCTCGGAAAGTCAAATGATCGTTATTTCCCTCGAGGGCTGCAGGTAAAATTGCAGTCGGAAAGTTCGGCCACAGAAAAATCTTGACCACTGTTTTTCCCCTCCCAGACTGACAATAATGAAGCCTTGTTGCTCGTCTGCAGACAGAGACAGACGGGTCATTACGTGCGTCTGAACAAACGGATATTTTTGGCACGCCTTCTTCCTCTCGCAGGGTGTTCGGTAGTCACTCGTGCTTCCAACATTGCCATTCTACTCATTACCTATCCAAATTCGGAATATCCCTCGATACGCACACCAAGGATGTAACGGTTCTATATGAGTGACTAAAGCTACTGACGCCAATACAAAAAAGGCAACCCTGCTGTCATATTCAATTTTGAAGATTACTTGTCACATAATGTTGCAAACGGTTACAAACCGTGAGATGGATTAGGAGTGTGTGATTTGACATGCCCGAATCACGGCACTAGCGGTTCCGGCTACGGTTTTATGCAGTTTTCTTTGTCACCTCCAGGTGAAAAAGGCGTTGTCAAAATTAGACACAGGCGCTTCCTCTATTTCTTTCCCACACTTCTTCCCAACTTAATTTTAAAATATTTTCACAAGTCAATATAATGAGCACTAATGATGATGATGATGATGATGATGATGCAATCGGACGAATCACGTGCAAATAGTTTCGGCGGTTTCTCTCTGCATTCGCACGAGTTTTCTCGGGAATCGTTCCTGTCTGCCCACAATCAAAATCCATCAAAGCACAGTGTTTCTAAAGACAGCAATTTAAAAGCAGATCCCTAGAAGGCCTATTGCAGGGTATCCAATTAATTATTTTGCATGTTGCGGAAATGCTGCTTGTCTCTGTCTCTAAACATTGGCGCGCGACGGCGTTACAGAAATGTCTCTAGCGGTTTTTCTCACAACTCACACTGTGAATCTCTTCTGAGAATCCCTTCAATAGCTTCAAAGCCTCTTTGTTCTATTCCTGACGCCGCAAAACTCATGGTGATACACATTATTGCATCGCCAATCCGACCCGTTCATTCGTCCGTTCGACCCACAACCGGCAACAATAGCACCTGTCACAAACAATACGACTTGGTTAGTAGGAAACGTCCGAATATATTACGACGACATAGACTTGGCCAATGGCTTCTTTGTTCATCGGGGTAGCTGGGATTCCTACTCATACCATGGCGACCCTGAGGAATCTTCTTCGGCCACTTCCTGAATCTCTGGCCCCCCTCTAACAAAAGGCAGGGCGTCGGTGTATTGTTATTAGTCCGGCGAACTAATTAACTGTGGTCCCTTTTCAACCGTCCCGTTTGGTGGGATAGGAGGAAGGCAGATGGGGTAGAAGGGGGACCCCCTGGTGCCAGAAGGACACGAGTTGGCCCCGGACGACGAAGCCGCCCCCCCCCCCCCCC
>KZ538002.1:104919-128522 GCA_000934665.2 Catajapyx aquilonaris
CAATACGCTAGTGGTCTTGTTGGCATGGCTGTTCATTTAGGACCAGAGAGAGAGGAGCACTAATACAGAGGATTTTGGCAACTCATTCTGGATGATGTGCAAAATTTCCCTGCCGCAAGAAACGACGACAATATAGCAACAATTCGCAAAAAAGTAGGAAGAGTTAAAATAATCAACCTGTATATAGGGAGAAAAGAGAAAACCCTGCACGTTGCAGGTCCAAAAGGCAGGTTGGGGCTATTTCTATGAGTCTAAACTTGCTATAAATATGTTGTCGTATAACCTAGCCAATTAGAGCAAATCGAAACGCTTCAAAGAGAAATGTCACGTCCTGTAGTCTGCTGTATTAAACAAGGTTGTGAATGACACAAGCAGCTGAAAATGGTGAGGGCAATCTTAACAATTTCTTCAACGTTCCCCTGATTAATGAAATTGACAAAGTAATATTTTGAATCCTGAATTGTGAATATGCCGTGTGCTACATAATATTTAACTCATTCTAAATGTACCATCTTGGCAAAAATAAAGGTCCATGCCCAAATCTCTGAAGATTCATCCAATTATTATATTATTATTTAAAAAACTCATTAACGTTTGTGAGAATTTCGAGGACTCTCGGATAAGTCGCTTAATCTTCAAATTTGGCGGATAGGTATGCGGTATAGCATACTATTTGATATGTTAAATGAGCTTTCCAACAGTGTATATACATAACCCACTGCTGGGTATTTCCACGCAAGCACAGCCATATTGTCCGTTCGTTACGTAGGTTTTGCAGACATGAACTAGCGTATTTAATTGTAACAATACACACACACATTATATGAAATGGATTAAGTATGCATACTAATCCATTTCATGCAATGTGTGCGTGTGTGTGCATTGTTACAATAAAATACGCTAGTACACGTCTGCAAAACCTGCGTAACGAGAGGACAATATGTCTGTGTTTGCGTGGAAATGCCCTGCTACATTCGCAGATGAGGCGACAGGAGAGTGGAAATTATAGCGTACGAACTAAATTCTAAAGCATGAGATGTACTAGTACGTATGTGTTAAGCTAAAACCCCGAAAACGGCCATTGGCCGAAAAAAACGACCATACTTAGGTATGGTCGCCTGCAACAGAGCCAGACCTCGGTCTGGTCATTTCCGAACCAGTCGGAACTAGGTCTGGTCGTTTTTTAGTACAATGGCCGTTTTCGGGCGTTGAGCCTAACATATGCATTGTTGTCATCATCTACTACCTGGGTACTTCTACATATTTTAAACGGCATGGTTATACAGTACTTTCTACGATATTGGAAAAACCTAAATAGGCAAAATTATTGTCGATTGTCATCGCATGTTCCTTTCCCACGGAAGCAGACAATTATTATTATTTAATTATAACGTGATATTTTCATACAGTTTGTTAGACATTTGTCGCTCGGAACTGACTGGAAGAAATAAAAAGGGCCCGAGTCCACCTATTCCGAAATGGAGATATTTGTTATGGTAAATGTTCTGCTCGTGAAGGAGCATAAGATAATAATATGACATATCCAAAGGCCCATTGGATCCCATATAAACACCAACTTCAAGAACGAGACATCATTTAGGAAAAGACCCCTCAAATATGTCAACGTTTATCGCCTTCAGAATGTTTTACAAAAAGCACCAGGTGACTGATAAACAGGTCTGAAAGACTGTGCAATGTTCTTCTTTCCCTGTAACTAACGCATTGATTTGTGTATAACTTACAGTACATCAAATGATTACCCAAATTTTATTACAGAAGATACTATTGAAATCATTCTTATTGTGCCTGGCAGTAGGCCTACATAAACTTAGTGGTTAAAATTAATGAATATTGGAGGCTATATTGATTCTCAAAATCGAAGGAAAATTGTAATTCTGAGACAGAACTTTGAGCCTTTTTTCGCCCAGAGCACCCTAGTACTGCACACGAGTCTGTGAACAGACACGACTCCTCCGGGGCGATTGTATTCTCGATTGTGCGGGAGGACGGGAGCTATTTATTGCGGAATCTAACACACTCATATCCCAGCCGATCAATCAAGAAGAAAAATCGACAGAAATAATTCTACAAATAACTAAGAAATCCCGCGGGCGACCACTGACATGAACTCCCACTTGCAATGGCCCAAGTGCGCCGGTTAAGCATATTATTATATTGTTGGGATAATTATTTTTATTTTTTAAAAAATTATTTTACCCCATTGAGAGATCAACGCTCTATTAGGGGGGGGGGGGGGGAACACCACCGTATTTTCCATTTTCTTGGTTTATTTTATTTCCTTCAAACTCCGGTGCAGGGAAATCAGGGAAATTGGGTAAGGATATAATTTAGGGATTTTTGGGGAGGGGACACGGGTGCAAGTGGAATGTCTCAAACTGGGCCATGTGCAGTCCCCCAGGAGGTTAGGTTGCCAGACACATCCTTGGTGCAGGTCAGAGACCCTCCTGATGCAGCCGAAAGGGAAATCCCGGGATGGGATCGAACCCAGGACCTTTCGATCAGCAAACCGCGCCGTTACCAGCTCGGCCACCACACCTCCCCCATGTTGGGAGAATATCCCAATGGAGGTCCCGGCTGGTTCGCCAGCGACGGTACTCTATTACTCGAGTGGTCCCCGGACCTGACTCGCATTTCTTGGTCGGACGGGGTGCTTGGGAGAATATCCCACCCCCGTCGCTGGGTTGGACCCGGCATTGCAGCAGAGCCGGGGCCAGCCCCCCCCCCCACCCTTCTAACCCACCCCCTACCTTGCAATCCCATACCTTCCTCTCCTACCCCCAGCTGCCAAGGCTCGACTCAGAAAGAGCCATACAAGCTGGGTAACCCTTCCAACCAACCAACCAACCAAGCCAGTTAGGCATGAAATTGTGTTAATATAGACTAGTTCAAAAAAATATTTTTTAAATATTTTAACAAACATGTTAATCACTCAACTGACCTGATGAGCGGTCCCAACACACTCATATCCCATCCGACCAAACGAGAAGAAAAATCGACTAAAATTATTCTACCGGTACCCATAGTGTGCCGCGGACGACCGCTGACATGAACTTCCACTTGCAGTGGCCCCAGTGCGCCGGTTAGGCAATGAAATTGTGCTAATCTGGACTTAAAATAAATAAAATAAAATATTTTAACAAACATTTAAATCACTCCACTGACCTGATGAGGGTCCGAACTCATATCCTATCCGATCAAACAAGAATAACAATCGACTGAAATTCTACACGTAACTAAGAAATGCCGCGGACGACCACTGATATGAACTTCCACTTGCAGTGGCCCCAGTGCGCCGGTTAGGCATGAAATTGTGTGGATATTAACAAACATTTTAATCACTCAACACTCAACTGACCTGATGAGGGTCAAGGCAGTACCTTAATGGTACTTGTAGTACGTTGGCCACCTCGCGAACCAGAGTCCTTCTAGCGGGCACTTCTAGTGGGTAAAGGCCCACTAGGCACTTCAACAGTTCTGGTTGTGCAATACCGCTGACCGACCAGTCTCTCTCCTATCATTGACCTGTACGTCCATCATGACACCTTCATGCCAAAGGTCATCAACAACTTCATGTTATCAGTCAAATCAGTGGTAAAGTATAATGGAAGGAGTTCGAGAGGAAACCGGAGTAGCCCTGTGCCTGAGAACGCTCTGCCTGCTTACCCCCGCATGAGAGCTATGCTCAAAGAGGGAGCCATATACCCGGTATACGTATGAGTGTCCGCGGCTGTTCCTGGGTAAAGACAGCCCCACCTGCATGGCATCGCGGCACCCCTACAACCTCCACTTGCTCAACACGCGCAAGAGGTGAGCCATCCCCGCGGTTACACAGGGGCTGAGGAGGCATGTTAGTAACAGAAGGTTTTATTATTACGGTCGGAAGAAGTTGTACGTTGGCAAACTCGCCCAATCACATATAAAGTATTACTAGGGTCCAGTTGCCAAAATTAGGCAAAAGTGCGAAAGTGGAAGGGGGAGAGAGAGAGACGCGCACCGCGACATCCGACGGCGATGCGAAGAAGTAAGCGAGTCGGCCGCACCCAGCCGGTAACGACAGAAATGGGAATTCCGTGGTCGGCCTTTTTATTGAGTTGTTTTGCGTTTTTTCCTTATTTTGAACTTTACGAAGTTCCTCGGCACAGTTTCCAAGAAACAAAAGTGGTTTGCAAATATAGAAAACGCGGGTAAAATTTTGACACCACTCCCAATGCTGTAGGCCGTACACAGCGGGAGGAGTTGCCCTCACAGTATAGGGTAATAATAATAATAATAATAATAATAATAATAATAATAATAATAATAATAATAATAATAATAATAATAATAATAATAATGAATTGTTGTTGTTATTAACTGCTACTATTCTACTACTAAGGCAACTGGCTGCTGAACTACACAGGTCACTGTACCTAAGAACGGGAAAACGCAATGGCCCCAAAGAAACTGAAAAAAATTCGACATCTTATTGCCCTCAGTTATTGCAGTGGGTTGTATTCAGGTAATGCTTTTGGTTTCATCTAGCTACGCGTATATTCCACATGGAATATTATTTTCTCCAGACAGTACAGGTAATAAATACGCTCTGGACTATATTGGTGGAGTTCCACAGGCCAATGTCCTATACATCGTGAAGTAGCCTGTGTTAGGCCTTCACCAGACAAGATTGACCTGTCGAGAGCAATATTTAGGAAAGATCCGATGATGTTTTTATCCAGGCATGTCAAGACCTCCATCCCTAAAAGCTGTACGCGTTGTACCCCCAGCCATTTTGTGATCCTTGCTCGTTTGTGATGCCGGAATCCTTCTCATCCTATTTAATCCTTCTGAAAACCGAAAGAGTAGTAGTTGATCGGTAGCCGAATAGTCAGCTTAGCCAAGGTAGGTGGAAGCCGTTTCCCTCCCCCACCAGCACATCAGGGGAGACCCCCGTCATTAGAGGGTAGTCTGGTGGGTGATGGGAGGAGAAGCCACGCAACCTCTTCAGCTGCTGCTACCACGAATTCCAGGAGCATGCTTCTGCCCGATAAGACCCTTGCCCTCTCCGCAACTTCACTGTCTTTCAGGAATTTTCTTAACCTCCCCCCCCCCCTCCTGCATGATTAGCAAGCAGGGAGTTTTGCACAAATTTCGTCTAGCAAAAATCCTCTTGCAATTTGAGGGGAGAGCAGATCCAATCTCAGATTAATAACTTGGCATCAGCTTCCGACCATTTTTGCTCGATAAGTATCGGGGTGGTTGGAGTAGGTGGGAAGGAGGGGAGGGAAGGGGGGCGTCGATTACGTGCCTAGGCTATTGTCTAGGAGCGAACATTCCTGGCGGGCAGGTGTTGCCTGGAAGGCAACGGAACCAATACCAGCTCCGGATCATTACACAGCAATGCGGCTGCTGCGATAAAACTCCTACCAAGATAAGATGTAATACTCGAGGAACATCTTGGTATACCTGCAGGTACAGTTAGGTTATTGAATTTTTTTGGTCAGTAGATGTGGCACATTTGGAACATTTCTCGTCTGATATTTCGCCTGGGTTGTGTACTATCGTAGGCTAGAAGATTCCATCGGTCTAAATTTGATTATAACTTAGCTAATGTAGAATGATGCCCTTTAGGGGGTGGAGAAGTCAAATCAGATTTGCTCAGCCAGGTGGCTCTGGAGCAAACCGAAACGCCCTATGCCCCCTGGACCTGCTACCGGTACCTATTGCCTCGTACTCTGTAATATTTTCATAACAGTAGCTGGTCGTGTAGAAAATGCCTTTGCTTTACTTGCGATGACCCAGTCTTTTAGTCGCATGTAGCCAGGTAATTGCTTCGGGTGCTGTCCATGTCAAATACGTCTATCATTGTGACGCGAGAAATAATTAGGAACGAGTGAAAGCGCTATCCTTAATCGGCGCCATAAACGTCACCTAGGCATGCTTGCCAAATATCCTAAGCTATAAATATCTTTCCTCGAGTACCTGTAGCCTACGATCACTTTGCCATAGCATTACTTCGATGAGGATGATAACAAAATTCCGCACCATCTTTTATATCATTATCAAAAAACTTTTGTTGGTCTTTAAAAATGTATCGCCTGATACGTACTGTATGTCTTCCGCGGCAATCAATATAAAGTACTGTACGTATTAATAGACATAGAGAGACATCCCTTGAAGAACACGGCCAACGTAATCCGAAAATATGTCCCTAAATCTCCTGCACGTATATCGTATACGTTAGGCCCCCCCAGAGAGCCGGGTGGCAAGGGAATGACATGCACATTCCCTGGGCCGGCTCTCTCCTTGTGTGATGCAGTTGACGACGGAGGACCTCTTCTCCAGACGATGAATGCCTCATGGCTGTCCAATGGCCACCCCCTCGGTAATGAACTGCGGTCATTGTGGTACCGGTAGGCGGTACATTTCGGTCCCGTCTGCACAAAAATCGGAATTAATGAAAAGAATTTTGCGCAGTTGATACAGAACCGCTGAGGTGTAATAATAACATGGCGGTAAATGAAACGTGGCTTCCAGTTCAAGGGACGCCAGAAAGGAGGACAATGGCGCCTCTGATGGCGCAAAAATGAAGCAGCACATTTATTAGCAGGCGATGATGACAAATGCGCACAATAAGGGCTTATCACGTGCATGTGTTGCCGACGTAAGGCTATACTAAGGCGCTGTAATTAATGGGCGTACGTCACTCGCCCGGAAAAATGGAAGACAATCGCATGCTTTCCAAAAAGTGCCGTTTGAAGCTAACTAGAAAGAGACAAAAACAGGGAGGTTAATGCAAAGCGCCTATGTTAGTCAATAATGAGGACGGTGTAGCAGCCACCATTGTTTCAGAAAAATACGTCTGCCCCTAACGGGGCTTCTCGGTCATTCACGCCAATGGCGACACTGTCAATTAACATGGGTGACAAATGCACGGTTGCAGTTATGTAATTGCGGTTCACTGTTTTCCTCGTGCCGTTTGATTAGAGGATGATGCATTTCATCTAATGCACTATACCTAAATGGCATACTAGTGAATGCAATCAGCTTATATGAATTATGTTGTTGACAAAATGTCAATGTGTGAGTTATAGTGTATAGATCGGTCAACATAAGAACGCAACCGAGTGTGGCGCACAGGATGCAATCCTGGAATGAGAAGTGATATGTGCGTAAGCACGATAATTATGATCTATTGTAGGTTACACTTATTTCTGACACTGGAATGGCCATACAGATCACTTCTGATTCCAGTATTGCATTCTGTGCGCCACGGCGATGCACTCTCGGTTGCGTTATTATGTTGACCGATCTATAGTAAACAATCGGCTTTCAGTGCGAACGTACCGGTAACAATATACAGAAATAGTCAGTAACATTGAGAGTACAGGTATTTGCAATAATGCTTCTGTACTGTATTGTAACGTCACGTCTGAGGTCTCTATAGAATATTTTTGGTAAAAAGTGCCTGCAACTAAGTGAAACCCAGTGTTGAAGTACGGAGCTTTTTTTATTTTAAAAATGCCGATTACAACAATTATTTATTTATTTCTTTATTTTACCCCGTGATGTCCCTTACGGGAGCTATAGGGGGTGGCATACCACCATCAGTTTTCTGTATATATATTTTTTCACTTCATTCTCCGGTGCAAGGAATCAGGGACAATGGGAAAGGATAGGGATTTTTGGTGAGGGAACATTGGTGCAAGGTGCAATGTCGTAGCTATGGGTCATGTGCTGTTCCCCAGGAGGTTAGGTTGCCAGACACCTCCAAGGTGCAGGTGAGAGACCCTCCTGACGCAGGTGACAGGAAGGTTCCCCAGGCGGGGATCGAACCTGGGGCATTTCACTCAGCAAGCCGAGACGTTACCATCTCGGCCACCACACCTCCCCCGATTACAACAATTAGACACCCCCCTAACAAGTATTTCCTGATTAGTTAGTAGTGATGCACCCAAGGAGGAAGGGCAGGTATCAGTAAATATATTGGTCTACTTCAAGAAAAATTTAACATTGGAAATTGACAACGCGAAATATTGTCTAGTCTCTGGTGAAATCAGACAGACCTTCGCGACCAGCAGGTGTTACATCTAACGCCGCCCATGTTTACGCTTCTTTCCGAGTGACATAACCCTGTAATTGGGCAAGTAGCGCACATTCTTCGGCTCTAGCCAGGGTTGTAAATGGGCATTTACATGACATGAATCTGACAAAGACCCGGGCCAAGTAGGTCGACCAAAATGCGTCTTGACAAGGAAAGCAAGTCCAAATGGAGAGCACGGTGTCCTGCGTAAATCTGCAATCCCTCTAGGACTCTCAACAACTCCAATGGAGAAAAAGGAGACAGTGTGGTTGGAGGGTACCTCCAGATTCCTCTACCTGGGTTGGATTCAGGCTCGTCCAGCCGTAAATTATGCAGGTAGAAAAGGTGCCCATTGAAAAGAAGGCCGTCGTCAAGGTGGGTTTCAGCCCCTGGAGGGATTAGAGGGTGTAGGGTTGAAAAAAGGAATATCCGCCAGACAGGGATTTTCTTCGGAGGGGACAACAAAGGTCAACAGGGACGTTCGGATTAGCTTTTTTTTTTTGGTATCTCTCAGTTAGAACGACACGGAGGGTCCTTTAGGTATCGCCTGAGAGACGCATGTAAGAGGTCTTGATCGAGATTGGAGATGGATAGGCGAGATTCTTATTGTTTATTCAGTGGCAGGGAACATCAGGTCGGAATAACAGCTCCAAATATTGGGATTGTTGGGAGAGACGGTGTAACAAAACAGGCCGTGTCAATAGCGGGGTTGCCCAGTGTCGTGACCTTACAATGGGCTGCACTCGATGTCACATTAAAACAACAATTTGGGAGGTTCACAAAGCGGAGGGGGGCTAAAATTAACCGACTTTGGAAGCTAGGAGCTTTTTGGATGGGCTCTTTGTAAACAGCATATTGAAAAGAGGGAGCTGCTGCAGTAATGGCGGCAACATGCCACCATTTTGTTCGCATCATAAAATGTGGAAACATCCACAAGGCGTACGGTGCCATATAGTTAACAGTAACCCGCGGATTGAATCCGCTAATATTAAAATAGACCCCGGGGGCACATCATGTCTGACAGGTCATTGCACCTGGCAATAAAATAATGGCCACAATAAAATCCGGCCATACTGGAGGAAGGTAAAATTCTCCCAAATGTCGCAAAAGTGGTCCAACTGGTAGCCCACACTCCCGCGCAAATGTATTAAAGGCGCACTCAATTTGTCTCATAGTCAAGCCATAAGGAAGACTCAATCCTATTATTTCTGACCAATTATTACTGTCATCCAAATTACAGCTTTATTGTAACGGCGGCGGCCTTCGCGGAAGTTTTCATGCTTAACGGTAGCTGATGGGACAGATTTTCAATTACATAGCCCAGTCATTACCGCCGCCGGCCAGATCACGAGTGTTCACGCACTGAGACGGATGCAAATTCCACTAAGGATAGGCGTGCCTTGTTAGAAAACGTGGGCGTGGGGTGGCTGGGGGGAGGGGGTGCCTTTCTTTTTAGGGATAATCTTCTCCATCATCCGATAGACGTGGAGATGCGCCAGGGGATAAGGATTGTCACTGCCGAATCATCCGGGTAAGCCCGTCATAAAGGAGCCGTTTAGTGATAGGGGATGGGACATTGCTTCTGGAGGATTTCAACCAGCATTGGCAGCAGCACCAGGGTAATATTGGCCTTGACAAGGTAGTCACAATAATGCAAGTTGGGGATCAAATCTGTGCTGGCCGTCACCTGTCCGAATCCTGCCACTAATTTGAATATAAGTGAGGACGGGTAAAGGACAATTTAATCTGCTAGCATGGAGCCCAGCCCAGCCACCAAGCCTCTTCAGTCTAGGAATTTTGAAAATCATTTGGCAATGATTTGTGGTTGTCACTTAGAAGTACCGGTACTGCAGTCGTATAGTACCGGTAGCTGGATGCACGAAATTTTATTCTCACCTGAAATACCGTTTGGATGGCCAAGTTTAAGCATGACCTAATACACTGTAGATTATGGCCATTTCTGAACTAACCAATAATTGGCGAGTTCCTTCCTGTCTAACACTCAACTCGAAGTTGTAAGTAAGTGACAGTTATGTGGCAGTATATGCCGGTTCGTTTCCCGCGAGACTGCGGACCGGTGTTTCCCGAGCACGAAAAAAGCAGCGAATTGCGACAAAAGATCCGCCCAGTCATCATCATCCTCCATTGGCCCTTTTGACCGTTGACGTCGTTGGGAACGGTCGTTGGTCTCCTCGCATTACTTTTATTCCTTCCCCGCCCCCACGGTAACACGGCGGTAATCAATCGTCCCAAGCACTTGTAGACTCTAGGTTGCCAAAAAAAAAATAACAAGAAACAAGGACTTGCTCGATACTTGCAATGCGACTTGAACAGCCCACGGTTTAGGGGCCGGGAATAATGGGGAAAAAATGGAAAGAAGTCGCCGGGGGGAGGGGCACTCAGCATATAGATGGAATGCTGGGATTCTTGCACGTTCCGATCACCAACGCTAAACAAGAGCCTTCAACTCCCATAGCACACCACAACCATAGGACACTCCTTGTCACCCATGTCATGGGTCATTATCATTTACCAGAAGAATCTGGCTGGTTGCTCCCTGCATCAATATGTGCATTCTCACCTTGTTACCAAAATGAATGGAAGTTTGTCAGGAATCAAAGCCTGCTTCCTGGGTATAAGATTGAGGGGGAAAAAATCCGAATCCGAATGCAGTTGCATGTCTTGTTCCTTCGTGTGCGCAACCATTGATCGGTTTGCTTGGAGCGTAGGAATATCCTGCCCACAGATCAGGAGTCGTTGTTAAGACAAAACAAGATAATATAAACGTATAAAGTGAGATTTATAAGTCAATTAGTGGGATCCTCCTGATCGCGTGTAAATCCGAATCCCAATAAAAATTAATGTAGCCTCTTCTTTTTTTATTATTCGCAGTATGCCTTGTTTATGCTACTATTAAAGTGCTTCACTTAGGTTTTTCTTTGTTAGTTTTTTTCTGTGCGCTGCTCCACATGTTCCGGATATGCATATGACGTAACCTTGTGCATATTATTCGAATACAAAATAGACAAAAATTGATTTCAACCCACAGTTAATTGAAAGATGCTTTATGAACAATATGGCGTCCCTGATCAGAGTGGCACCTGCCCCAAACTGAGTGAAATCTTCTCACTTGTGGCCAGGTGCCGCTGGGTGTCAGCACCTCTTCATCGGCCGGAATGATCCCTAGTCATGGTCGCAACACGCTCCCTGCTGACCCCGACCACTCAGGGGTCTGTTCCATCAGTTATTTTCCCGATGAGGGCCACACAGCACACCCTACACAACCCGCCGCACAATTTTTATCAGATTCCCCGTTGCCCCCGCCATGATTGGCCTCTCGCTTGGTGTCCGCCATTTTGGCGTGAAGTGTAACACCCCGACGCGATGATAAAACTGCCAGAGTAACCTTTGCCGCACGGGGCGAAACAGAACACACCCACTTTATCAATCCCATTGCCTAAGAACAAAAATAAAATTCAACCAAAAATAAAAAAAGAACCTGCTGCTTGTAATGAACTTTTTCTTCCTTCACGCATCCAGCAGATGAAATTCATAACCCACCTTCTATACGTCTTCTTTTTTTTACTAGTCTCTCCTCATTTATGCCTAGCTTGGCTGTAACAATTCGTTTTGTCGCCTGTGAATAATCGGGATTATTCCACGGCCAGGAGGGGTTCTATAGAGTGACGTACCTGATAAGTTCAAAGTCCAACAATGGGTGATTGGAAATGCGCGGGACGGAATCGGCACAAACCTGCCCTTTCATTACTCATTGTGAATGTGTACAAAATAGTGCTAGAAAGGATAGAGCTTTTAGCACGCCTGCCCATGCCAAATCGGAGATTATTGCGTATTATTTTATTGGTGTCATACATGTGCTCTCATAATGTGAACCTGTGGTTGCTAACAAAATTGTAAAGTTGCACTGGAAGTTAGTGTACCGAGATAATGAATTGCTTATAAATCTTAAATGGCAATGAAAATAGTTTCGCCAGAAAAAAATTGTGCCAAATACGTTAAAGCTCTCTAGATATTTCATTTACATTTTCAATCATGCAGCTTATACAGTATGGTATTGTACACTTCTCAATGGAACACATCCGTTTTACCGAACGTTTAACTCCGGCACATTGTTGGACATGTTCGCTTGGGTCCTACATGTAAACTTGCTCCGAGATGCTGCCACGCTGAAATAGTAGAACCCTAACAAGAGGCAAACACAGAACTCTAGGCAAGAATTGGGTCCAGACCACGGTCATAGAACTAGAAGTAAGGTCTGGTCACTCCCACCCACCCCCTGCCGGGGCGTTTTGCAGGGGATGCTCACCTGAGAGCGCCATGAGACATTTCGGAGCCCAGGTAAGTGGCGACCCTACCGGACTAGGCTGAACTTTATAGGTACGAAAGGGAAGCGCTACATTGGGGAGCCAACATGGCCCCCGGTAGGGTCGCCACTTACCTGGGCTCCGAAATGTCTCATGGCGCTCTCAGGTGAGCACCCCCGGCAAAATGCCTCGGCAGGCGATAAGATCAGAAAGTAGTATAAGTGTCCGGGGGCTGGTCCAGACCCACACCGGAGACTTGAGGAACAATGTTTTCTGCAGCTATGTCTTCATCGTGTCACCAGGAAGTCCCTATAAAGTTCTAAAATATGCTGAAGCCCAAAGTCAGCAACCCCTTCGCCTGAAACACAACAATGCCTATTCGCGCACGATCTCATCTGGTTGCGCCCTTAGACCAACTTTCTTTTCCCTTCCCCTGTTGGAGAAGGTATATGAGAGAGATGGGAAGAGAAAAGTGCATGGGTGACAGTTTATAAATAGGATTGAGTGTGACTCCCGGGGAGATATGAACATGGCGGCCGCTGAGCGTGGCAGAAGCAGCCGACTTCGTGTTGACATTGCAAAGGAAGACTGGAAATGACAAGGAGCTGCCTATATTTTACACAGACGTCATATAGAAGGTCGTCATACAATAAGGTGAAGTGGGACAAGTCCGAACATTTTCTTGATAGATGAACTTTTGATGTCTATTACAGGATAGATATTGATATATAAGATAGATCAATTCTGTTCGAATTTAACTCCTGTTCAGACTTGTGCCATTGCATCTTACAGTATAGGAAGAGAAGGTTTCCGTGGCCAAGGCTATTGTTGGGATTGCTATGAAGGGAAAATCTGGGTTGCAGGGCCATCCGAGCTGTTGGTCATGACGAGGCTGTTGGTCACTGACAAATTGGGATGTTGGCACCGACCATATAAGACTATTGGTAATTAAAAGAGAGGGGATGTGTTCGCGCCTGTATGAATCACGTCACAAGGAAATGTGGTGAAAGTAGTTTCATTAGATATTGAAGGGACGTTCATAATTAATGCGGGCCTAATTAGGGAAATTTCTAAATGCCAATTTGCACACGTCGCACATCTGTGACAAAAACAGATTGATTTGGGAGGCCTACTGACCTGTTAGCATGTGGCTAAGTCGAACGGCTTACTCGCAAAGCTATACGGTATATGAAAGCCGGGTATCAAGGAAGTGTTTTGTTCAATGCAAAATTGTCATCATTATTTGATGTCAAAACTTCAATATATTGTTAATCACTGGCGATGAAGGCAAAAGTCTGTGAAAAGTCACAGCTATAGGACATAAGAGTTTTGGCCAGATAAAAGGCTGCAGAAGTCGCATACTTTATTTTATTTAGGATATGTCTGCATTATTTTCTGCCTTAGGTTTGGTCAGCACTCAGAGACTACCTGCAGAGCCTTCCTCCGACGTGTGACCACGCACATTACTGCAGTACTTGCATGACCGGAATTAGACACAGTGCAGCAGTGCAATGGTGGGAAGGTAACCTTTCTGCACTGGCTTTAGTATAGTCCAGCATACTCGAGTTAAAAGGAGTAATAAATCGACTCTATTGTTATTCCTAATAGTTTTAGGACACACCAATATGCACTAGAAATTTGTGTGGACTGTCGAGCACATTCACCATTCAATTCCGTCTGATCTGATGCAACTTCCGAATCACCTTGTGTATCAGAATCCGTAAACGTACTACTGACGGTTATTCAAAAGTGAGGTTGTTATCTTTCATAAGATATTAATAAGCATTCCCGAATGGTCGCATTATATTAAATGCAATTATGAATTAATGACAGGTTACATGTGTTTAAGCGACTAAATGATATCCAAAATGCAATGGACGGATTCGAAATAAATTTAAAATAATGACCCAATGGCATACACGAAATAGACCCATAAAGGTGCACCGTAAAACCTGCAATTAAGTAATAATCATGAATAGGTCACAAATAGTACATAAAAGCAAAGTTGCCTCACATTACACGTTATCAGTCGTAGGCTAAACCAGCGCATGAGATATCTGAGTCAGATTGCTTAATTACAGCTTTTTAAGGGGCGTGTGCTGCAAGATACCCACTGTAAAGCTTCCATAATTTGGTTGTGCGCGTCACTTTCATCATGTCAAGGAATGGCCAAAAAAACCTATAGCAATAGAAACAAAGTGCCCAGGGTTGATGATGTCACACACCTTGACGCCGTCATATTTTTGGAGCTTATTCAAATAACTTTAGCTGGAACACCCATTACACGCAGGCGTGTCCCATGGCGAACGACACGGCGCATACCACACACGTGTAAGGGCGTCATGAGTCTCTCATGCAAATTCTCCAGCAGTTATAAAAGTTCGGCCCGAAACAACTGTATCTCATCAAGAATCAATGGAGTCCCACTTTACGACAATATGTGTGGTCACCTCTCCTCGTTTGCGAGCCAATTCGCATGACATATTAGGCGTCTTTTTTTAGGTGGCGTGGGAGGTCCCCATTTTGCATGTGTGTACACGGATAATTTCCGGCCCTTTAGGTCCGTACCCGCCCTTTGTTTTCCATTGGTTCTTCGGAGCAGAAACTTCTTCCGTTCCACTCTGAGCCCTCTTCTAAAAAAGGTTCACAACGGAAACTGGCGGCGCCAGTGGCCTGAGGCGCCGCCATTAGGCTGCTCCAACCACGATGCGGAGGCGGGGATTATAGGAAGCGCTTTTTCCCACATTAGCTGAGATTATTGCAGTTTAACTGCTCCGGCCATGTTTGTTCAGGACGCCATTTTGAAGAAGAGGGGCCAAGGGTGCGGAATTTGCGCCATCAATAATGCGGATGCAAGGGGGTCGTCAAAATGGCATTAAGCCTGACAAGTCCCACTAGGTAAATGACACAATGCAGTTGGAAACGACCCTTTCGAAATTTCAATTTTTATTCTTGGAGTAGTGTTAAATTGCGAAATCAGTTTGGCGGGTTGAGCTAGTCTGCCCAAATAGTCAGGGGGCCATATGCTGCACAAATTATTTGTCGTGTAGGAATGCATAATGCATTGTATGAATAAGCCAGCCATGGTATGCGATATGAAGCATTATATGCATATCAGGAGCCAAGATGCCCTACATAATGCATTATGCATATCTACCGAAATGATACCTTTAAATAATTCATTTGACATAGTCTCGTACGTCACACTACACATTTCATTGCACACGTCCAGCAAAGTATTACACAGGGTGGTGCAGAAATCCGCGATCCTTATCCCATGCAGGATTATGTCCCAGATTTACAACAGGACTGTTTGCACCGGATGATTTAAGGCGAAAAGCATAGCAGTTGTTGCGTCCCCGACTGCTTGTTTGCATAGCATCGTGGCCCTCCTGTAGTAGTGCAGACAGGCCAGCAATGTTGCGGACGTCCCAAGTGTCCACATAAGCAGACCTAAACTGACAGCAACAACTTTCTTCCGCCTCCCCCCTCCCTCCCCCTCCTCCTTGCCAGCATGGCCGTCGCCCCGTATCATGCCATCAAAAACAACGTTAAAAAGACGTTCCCCGAAGAATGCAGCCGTGGCCCCTTTGCCTCAGCCCCCGCACCTTTTCTATCACTCGGAGGGAGCCTGCATTTACATGGCGCAGAGAATTTATGACCCCCTCCTACTGCCGTCGTAATTCGCCCCCTCCCTTCTTACCCCACCTTACCCCCTCAACCTCGTTCATTGCTCTTGAATGTGAGCAACTTTGCTTCCATATTCCCCTGCCACTCGCAATTAGTGTAAAACCAGTGTGGATCCCAAACCGATAGCAGGAGGCGATAGGAACCTGATAGCAATGCGGATATTTTGGCAACTATGTAACTAAAACGACGTTATCGGATGGTAGGATCCATTGCGAGTTTTTGTTCCGGGGATGGATGGTTGGAATTCGGAATGAGCTGAGGTCATCAGGGGACACAGTCCAGATATGGATCCGGTCATTTTGGGGGTCTCAAACTGTCACTGACCTTACGCTGCCAAAACATAACCGTCAGTCGACTCAAACGGCCAGGACTTTACCTGAAAGTAGAGAAAAAAGCACGATTACTCACTCACCCTGGAAAAAGTATAAGACATTCAAGATTTATATCTATACCTAAGGTGACAGACCCCTTTTGCTTTGTTGTGGCTTATGGATAAATCGTGACGGTGCTTCTCGAGTGGAAATCTAGAGGCCGTTTTTAATTTGTCACGTGGTCTCCTTGACCTACACTAAAAATCTCGGTAGTATGTGGTTTTTCCCCCCTCTTCGTCTTACTATTTCCTTGGGAGGTGACCAGAACGTGTGCGGGGGTCTGGTGCACAATGGAGATATATGCCTGTCCCTGGCTGAAGGGCGACGACCCTGGGCTTATTTGACTGCCCCCTTTTGATGGCCTACCAGACAAGTGGATGCTGTGCAAGATTCGGGCGAAATATGAGGGCAGGTAAGGGTACTTGTCATTTTTAGCCACTTGTCCCTTTTCGCCATTTCGTTCCGCTTGTGGCCGGACAGCAACGGAGAAAGTCACGATCTTTCCGGGGGCCTTGTTGCTACATAAGAAGCACCAGGGGATATGGAGAGGGGGGTCCAGGGGTGCCAATGCCAGGTCACGACGTTGTCACGACGCGACGTTTGGATATGTACCGGATTGCACCCAAATGTGGAAGCATTGTTATACGATTGAGAAACTATTGTCTTTACTATGATAAACCAAAAAAGTAATCAAATTAATATTCTACTAGTATAATTCCTGCACATTTATAATATATGGCAATATGGCATCACCTTCAGGTGTGGAACGAATATTGCGAAGAAGAATGCAAGCGCTGGTGGTATGTAAGAACGTGATAGTATTTAAACTTGGAACAATATTACCGGGCCTATTGCCAATAGATGCAATTTCCATTACATGGCTTGGCGATGTAACTTCTGGTAGACGATGTGCTGTTATTATCGTCAATTTATTAAAGCTGTTTAGTTTCCTCAGGAATGTTGCTCTCTGGTGGAGATTTTTCTTGCTTTACACCCTGAGCCAAAGGTATGCAACTTTTTAAACGTTTTATATCTGCTCCATACAACACGCAACTGGTGTACAGGGTGTAACAACCTAAAGGGTCATCCCAGAGGAAGGCGATTATTCATCTACCCACGTTGAAATTATAGGAGTATAGTACCGGTACGTCATATGAGTACCGTCAGGCCTGATCCAGCGGTATAAGTATAATATGATTGGCACTGTTCAATTTCAAATAAATTCGGAACCGGGGAATTCAAATGGACGAAACTGGGGATACTTGTAATACCGTAATATCAACAGCTAATATTTTCGGTAACCTATAAAATCAGCTCTTCCAAAATACCTGCTTAAAATAGGCACACGAGGGCCTGCCTCATCACAGTCTACATAATGTAGTGTAATAATTTAATAATTATCTAGTATAACCAACACAATAAATACGCTAATGACAATGATTTTGTTTTACAGGCACTAAACAATACCGTGATTGCAAGTCACGGTTGAAGTACAGCATCGACCATCGCGCCATTAGCATACGTTCATCTCGCGTGCCTGTGTCACGGGTCCGAATGCGGAAAAATCGCGCCAACATAACATATGGATTTTGCCCACTCCCCCATTTATCTCGTTTCAGACATCGCCGATAATTCCTCCTTCGCTGGACCCTACAAGAGTTACATTAATTCACCCGGGGGACCACAATCTATTTTCCGGAGACTGAGATAGATATTTGAAAAAATAAAATAAATGAAAAGGAGGAGGAGGAGGAGGAGGAGGAGGAGGAGGGAAGGGGATCGAAACCCTTTGAATTTCTCCTTTTCTTTTTTCCCGCCGCCAAGGTTCGGGGGGCTATCAGTAAACCATCCCACTTTCAAGCGTGTTTTGATTATTGCCCGGGGAGTACACGCTACTTCCTTATTCGATTAATTAAATTACCTTTCCAGCTCCTCCCACCGTCCAAGAGGGAGAAGGAGGGGGAAGGTATTGTAACTTGCAATCGTTCACGTTGACACCGTCCCTTAGATAAGGAGACCTGATTCGAGAAATTCGGTTGTGTTTGCATTATTGGTTGCCAGGCCTAATTCCAGCTCAAATAGACTTCCGGACCCCCCGAAGGTTTGCGGCAGCCCCACCTTTGCTGGGACTATTCATCATATGGAACTGGAGGATCACCCAGTCGGCCTTCATCCTACGGGGTGGCTCATGTCTGTCTGTTATTTTTTACCACGTATTTTTTGCTTACATGGCGGTCGAGCCATGAAATCTGTACCTTATAATTGAGAGTGATATATTATACAAAAATATATACAAGAGGCTCATTGTTGTGATGGTGTTACGAATATGCGGATTTTTGTCCTTCGCAAATTGCAAATTGTCACTCCCAGATCGTTTCGGTCTTCCTTTTTTGTCGAATGTTTCATTAAAAGGGAAGTGGCCTCTTTCGTGCGCACTACGAGGTATAAATCTATCTATTATTTAAATAGAAAGGTTTATTGGCAGCTGCTAAATCTTCTCCGACGACTAACGTAATTAATTGTGACAGCAACCTGTACATACATGTATAAGTCAAAAAAGCTGGATGAGAGCCAGCCTCCATGTCATTGGATAAGGACACACCGAAGGTCTGTTGGCCCGACTGAGATTAATTTTTAACCGATTTGGACTTAATTAATGTAATGTTCCCGTTTGCGGAGAAAGGGAAAAAAAACTCAGCATCCACCTTCGAAATGAAAAATGATCTGTCATAAAGCAACTCCCCTCAAGAGTCGATATTCCACATGCGCAGGTCATGAAGACCAAGGTTGTTAGGCTGGAATTAAATTAAACATTTCGACCAGTAATGTTTTTTTGCGTGTACCAAGTGCCAAATTATCACATGGTAAGTGGATCACTTTGCATATGCTAACACCTTGTATTTTAAAAAATTGCTCTTGGGCGATGATTGGGAATGGTTTCAAGTACAGGGCCTTACTAAACACATGGTCCTCGGAGCTTAACAGCTCATCCTTCATGAAAATGAAGCGAATTTAATTTCCGGGGATCGCTGCAATTTTCCAGGATTTATGATTATTACGCGGGTGTAGAAAAAATTCCATTACCTTCAATTACTATTGGGGGAAGCATCTTAGTTATACCTCGATGGTCACGGCCGGAATTGTGCGGCTTTTTGGAGCAGTCCACCTCAATCAAATAGGGTTGCGGAACAATGGCTAATTCAAGGGGTGATAATCTGAAGTGATTTTACGACAGGAAGCCATTGTCGAGTAGTTGCCGCCATATGTTGTTAAAACATTGTCGAAATCTATGATCAGTGATAAGATGACTTACAGTATGATTCGACGATGTTATCTCATGCAAAACACACCCCTACCACTAAATTTGTTTATAGGGCTTACGTGCACGTCTACTGCTCTCAACCGATCACACATACCATCATGTACTGATGACTGATTTGGAAGAGGGGAAAAACATGTGCACGGCGCTTTTTTTATTCCAGGAAATATTTATCCCAAATTTTTCAAAATAAATGCGAGCATAGAGCAAACGAGGCTTGGTATTTTGGACGCGGTTGGCATCGGCCACGGTTGTTTGCAGCAATTATTTGCAAGTTCAATTTTGTAATGACAGCATATCCGTCACAGCTTAACCTCTTAGAAGGTCTTCACAGTTAGCTAATCACGGCCAGTGCCAACGAAATGTACATCGCGCCAATGCATAATGAAGATGGAAGTTTGCCGTTACCTCGTTGCTCTTCAGCTGCCACTGGTAATTGCGGCCTCAGCTAAACATGCGTGCCAAATGAGCTCTCGTTCATCTTTTCAACGCAGAGAAAAATCCTTGGTTTTTGGGGGGAGTAGCCACCCTCTCTCATCTTTAAGGGCCGTTGGTCTCAATACAATATCTGCAAGGTTAGACACCTGCCCAAAAAAATATTTCCTAACTCCTCTCTGATCACTTTTCAAAAGTGGTTTGGACTGGCTGAGTTTTGTCGAAGTCATCCCTTCTACCAAACCGCCTACCTCCCATCCTGGTTGACGTCCATTTAACACACTGAAAGGTGGTGATTAAGATGTTCCCTCCATGTCACCATTGTCTTAAATGATAAAGAAGCTATTATCGATGTGGCACAGCCATCACGGCCACACGGCGCATTTTTCGCACTTGGCACACATTTTAGCAGCATTCAAACTTTTCCTTACCTCCTCTTCTCCCAAAAAAAAATCTCAAGGGTCATTCGGTAGCCAGGTGGATCCGTCTTCACGACAGGTTTATTAAACCGAAAATCCACCGTCGTAATCGCAAACCTGACTCTCCCAGGAGAGGATTCCAGACAAGCCCGGCTTTTAGCACCATCCAGCATTTTATATCGCTCATATAGCCATTCACGTGTTTTGATGTGTAAGATACATGACTCTTGATGAAACTGCTCGGTGTTGGTTTTTTATATCTTTCTTTGCTTGGCTGCATTTTTTGGAGCTGTTTATTTTGGGTGCCCCGATACATGGGGGAACGGTTCTCTCAGGGTTAGTTTCATTAGAAACGGAGTCCCTGCTGAGAAGACACAATCGGCTATTGAGGGGGACTCGACCGCCATCAGCTTTCCCGTTCCATAAATTCTCTCCTTCGCGTTTTTTACGAGTCTACGTCTCCCTAAAAGGGTCAGCAACACCCGCCAACTGAACAAAACTACTTTTTTTTCCTCCCTGACCAAGAGTGCGGAAATCTTGCAGTTTCTACCAGAATGGTCGTGTCCGGTATCATAATGCAGTATGAGGAATTTCAAGTTTATGGAGTGTGTGACGTCACTACTCTTGCATGCCGATATATTAATTGCACGATGCAATAAAAGTCTTGCCTTCGCAGCCAAGTGCTGATTGCCAGGAAAGAGGATCTTCAGAAGCGACAATGTCTGCCAGCTGGCATGGTACGCATTGTTGTGATACACTTTTGGTGCACAAATATGGCCGCCTGAGAGTGGCATGGCGAGTCGCTCCAATAAATCGGCGGATGTCAGGTGCAACAACCGGAGTCTCTTGCGTTTTGCCACGAAAATGTGATAGAACCGTGTGAAATATCTCGTGGAGTACCGGTATGAAACGGTGCGCACGTGTAACCTGCACAAAAAGGGCGAACAAAGAGCCGGGTCCACTCTGCTTATATCCCTGGCCCCGGCATGTGCAAAGTACTCCCCCTTTGTTATAGCTGGCCCAAGTGTTATGAAGGAAGCACGCAGGTCTGCCATTTACGTGGGCAGAGCTATACTTCTTCAATCTACTGGAATCACGCCTTTTCCCAAGAGCACAGGAATCTTGCACCTGCGCCCTCCCTGGAGAAGCCATCGCACTTTTTTTTACACATATATCTCCTTCTAGCTCTTTCCTTTTTGGCCAGCCCCGTGACCATGGAGGATCATCTAGAAGATTATCTTATCCCTGACAGCTTGCTTCACCAATGTCTCTGGTCAGACAGAATCGTGGGTCATTGTTGTATCCGGATGCCAGGGATGGGTTCAATGGAGCTCGTTTAGAACCACATTTTTTAAAGAGTATATATTATTCGGGTTTCTGGGAAGATAGAAATTAATATGGAAATTTGGGAGAGCTGTTGGCGGTGTGGAATTTGTATTATGCAGGGTGAGGCAACATCGGAGCACAGGCTGTTACTGATATGTGACATCCCAATTTGCATAACTGGCCGCTTTCGCACTTTCGGAGAAAAACGTGCAAGGCTGCTATTGCGTGCACAAGCAATATTTTAACACTTCGGCTTCCGAACATCCGAAGTAAATTATTGTTAGAATTCTGACCCGACCACTCCAGGCACAACAGAACTGTAGTGTATACTGTACATACCGCTGTGTAAGACAGTAATATTCGACTTATGAACATATAGCTTGATCAAACAAAAACGAGAATTTTGCCATACAAATTTTATAAACCCGCCCTCTGGGATGTCATTTGAACATTACTTTGTGGACCAGTGTGGACTTGCATGGTACTCATAACTTCAGGCAGTTTGTCGATAGGTGGAGGGGGAATCGGACAGCAGCTGTTTGAAGATGGCGGAACACATTCAGTTACGCTACAAGGAGGAGCAGAGGGTTATGAACAAGATAACATGCCACAAATAGTTTAAAATTTCGTTTTATGTTTGAGAGAAATTGAAGGGCTCTCTGCAATAAGCAGGTATGTGCACTTAGGTAAGGGTTCTCTGCAATGTGGACAATGTGGTCTTACCTGGTTTATAGGCTTTTCGCTTTAAAACACAGGAAAAAAGTCACGAGTGCACATACCTTCTTATTGTAGGGAGCCCTTCTATTGTTGCGGATTTGCATGCTACTCATAACTTCAGGCAGTTTGTCGGAATGCATATAGATGGTGACTCCCATTCCAAACATTTATTAAGAAGTATCACGAGAAGTCATTCTGTTTTATTCACAGAAGGGACAACAGCCGCCATGTAAATGTATCGGCAAATACGGACACGATGTATAAATGCCATGTACTATATCGCTCAAAAACATAGAGGCGATTTTGCATTTGACTCAAGTGCATCCTGCACTTGAATCAAATGCAAAAATCGTCTCTATGTTTTTGAGCGATATAGTCCCTCTCAGTCACGTGCCTGAGACTGGTGTAAAAAAATTCCAGGTGTCATAGTTCCATTCCACCGGCCTGGCAGCCACTAAGTCTGTCAGACAACTTTCATCTGTCTGAAACATTTCACACCACTCGCAGACAAGTGACTGCAAGGCACCTAGCAGATTCTGTATAGTGCTTGCATTCGCCGATATATTGCGATGGACTTTGTATATCATATGCCCAAAACAAAAATCAGTTCTCTTATCCTTCCTGGTGCACCCCAGAAGCGGCTCCATCATCTTTGAACAACTACTGTATGATTGACACTCCACATATCGGAAAAATACCTGCACTTGTGAGTTCAATACGAGTCCGCAACTATCACTCTCAAACAGCATCCCAAACTACCAGTAGATTTAATAATTATTTCACCTTTCTCGTTTTCATTTGATCCACCCTCGTACAATGTTGCCAAAAGATTCAATACGTATAAGTCTGGGACAGGCCGTACAGGGGCCGTCCATAATCCGCGCGGACAGATTTTTTCACTTTTTTACCCCCCCCCCCCCT
>KZ538002.1:128614-185435 GCA_000934665.2 Catajapyx aquilonaris
ATTTGACGTTTATTGTCCGCGCGTACAACTGACTTCTACCCCCACCCCCCTGTACGGACAAAAGCGGACAAAGTGCAACCCCCCTCCCCCCCTTCACTTGTCCGCGCGGATTATGGACGGCCCCACAGTACAATTTAGGGCTTGCAACAGATGTTATAAGTTATGATGAAGTTGTGTAAGGAATATCCTGTAGGACACATATCGGTCATTGCCTTTGGTGTGATATTCAGGATATTCCCTATACAAGCAATGCTGCCGGTCAGAATAAGTCGTAAAACCTAATTGGCGTGGCATCCCGTAACTATTATGGACTTATACGAGTAGGATGTAAGTTTACCTGAAGCAACTCCGGAAGTTACCGACAACATGCACAGAAGCGGTGTTAAATTTCTTGCAAACTATTTCGTAGCACGTTCCTCAGTAAAGTATAAGGTTAGTTCATATAGACCAGGAACCACTGTCACGAGAATTTGCATTTATGACGGTGTCTCATTACCCTCGCAGCATAAATAGTAATAATGCAACGGTTTGCTCTCTGATTATGCCTAGTCGTGAATTTGAACTGGTTATGGTTCCCAAGAAGGTATTTTACAAGTATATCTTTCGCCTAATTTAACGGGATAGCGGACTTACATTATTACAACACACCAGTAATGTATATTCCAACCTCAATATAACCCTGAACGACGGCATAATAAATATTACCGAAGGCTATACAAAATGAATCTGGAAAGATATAGTAGAAGCTACAAGGCTCATAAATACATAATACGAAAGCGGTCCGAAATAAGACAACAGGAGTTTCCTGAGGCTATGGCAAATAAATATTTACTCAAGGGCGCAACTTACGTCAACTATTTATTTTTTGAAATCGCCATTACAACTGATCTAGTTCATTGTTGTCATTGCCACACGATTTCACTACTTCATGTTTCATTCCACCATTGAGGTCACCACATACTGAATTCCACTACTGGCTGTGTTGCTACTTAAGTCAGATTCAACCCGTTAAATCCTTCACCTGGGACACCTGCAAAGGGATCAATCTTAACTGCATTGATCACAGTCCCTTTCTTGTCCTCTCATATTGAACTAACACGGCGGGTGTCGGTGACATCGGGTCGTGACCCCTCTTTTCACGTTGACGACCGTGCCAAGCAGGGTATCCCTAGGGGGGGTTGCCACGGAAAAGGCTGGCCCATAATTCATCTCTGCCAAAACGATGCCCAGGCACAACGTTGCCCAGTTAGCATACCCTTCTTGTCACCCGGTGGCACCTTTTTGTCCAGAAGAAGAGGGATCAAAATATGGAACAATACAAAAAAAATTATCCGAGGTATTACTTCATGGCATAGGTACAGTATAACTATACATTTAAAAAAAATGTGGTCTGCACCGGCGTGGGGGGTTTGGGTAGGACCCTTATTGGATTATGCCACTTGCTACCGGACAACTCTCCACACCTCTTCCGACCCGCTTTTTTGACGACTCTTGAGCCGAGGAGTCGTAACCACATTCCATCCAGGGACACACAAATTGGCCAAAACAGGATTTCTGGACGCACAACGATGCCGCCCACTCCGTTTTCATGTTTGCCTCGTTTCCACACTTCCTCCATGCACATTCTTCAACTTATCACGCGTCAGATTAAGTCGGGAATTCTTACTAATCTTGAAATGGAAACGGTGGCAATGTTTTCATACAGAAGAACCGGGAGGAACGGGGGGGGGGGGGATACCAACACCTTCTTTACCCACTTTTCAAAAGGACATTTATCATTTTTGCTTTGTAAATACAATTGAAAAGTCTTATTGGTCGAAACCTTATTTGACACATGATTTTATGCACCTGCGTATAACAGTATACCATGTGCACATATGTGTGAATATCTCCTCACTGACAGTTATTACACGCTGGCACTTACAGACAGCTTCGTGATGTGGATCTCATGTTAAAATTTGCCAGAGGTTCAGTCAATTCTGAACCACTCTGTACCGTGACTGGAACGCTACTGTGCATGTGGAGCATGTGTACACATCCGAGGCCACCTATGTATTCACCGTTATATTAACAGGCTACAAAGGGTGTACGTGAGCCCCCAGAATTTATGCTTCCATTATATGCCAACTCTTGCGACATGGTAATTGACTATTGAAGTACCCACGTCGTAATTTACAAACAGCGCTACTCCCGCTTAACAATAATACCAACCTACGAGTTAGGCCCTACTTTTTTTTGTTCCTTTTCATTCTGTAACATCCGAATCTCCTACCAGGCATCCCACCACCATCAGCACATAAGCCTGATATGCAAATCAGAGTTTCTCCTTCAGACCGAGTGGGACCAAATCGAGGCCACTCAGCACCACAATCCAATGGGATTTCGAGGCTCGAGGAACAGGTTTACACCTTTCGACCAGGTTACTTCACTCTAGAAAAATCCGCCAAGATGTGTCTGCGCGCACCACATCAGAGTTGCCAACAGAAACATGCAGTCTTGGCCACCTAAAGAATTCTATTAGCAACCGAAGTATGGCGTCACCTGCATCCACCCCATACAAAAATGAGGCCCCAATTACACTGTCTGTGTCACCAGTCCACCCCGCCTTGGGCAGGGCTCCTCCAAGAAATTTTTGTGGGTTCGAGAGCCGGGAAGGGGGGAGAGGATAGGGAAAAGAGTGTCATTAGGCAGGGCGTCAACCGAGGCTAGATAAGGTCAGCCTCCGGTGCCCATGCAGCCAGTGCCAGTTGGGAATGGAAAATGGATGCTGTTTTGCTTCAATTTCCACTCACGCCTCGGGAGAGAGGCAGGTACTTGTTGGGAGGAAGGAACCAACGAGCGCCACCCTGTATGTAACCTTGCGTTCTTCTTGGACTCCCACAACATGGGAGTCCCTGACATCAGCCGGAATTAACTCAATATCATACCCTACGACATGAGATATGATCGTGGCAACTATACCGAGCACTGTTTGGCCCTGTTGATTGTATCGAGTCATTTTTTGGTGGAGGGCAAGTACAAGTGATATGGATCGACAATGCGAGAACAACTTTCTTTTTCTCCCCAGCATTCCGTCATCAAAAACTTCCTCAGAATAAATCTCGTCGAGAGATTCCAGTCGAGGTCATTGCATGACCCGCGCTATTAGAATCGGCAGAGGCGATAGTAAACTGGATTTACCAGAAACGAAATCGAGCGGGATCAGCCGAGGATTAGCACGGACTTGAAAATGTAACGGATTCGCGAGTAGAGTAAAAGGGATAACGAGACGAGATTTGTGAACAGCATCATTCTTCGCGACCTGCAAAACCAACTCAAAAATCCGATGAACTTGACCTCACCCTATAACGTGATACCGGCCAAGACGTGTCAATAATTGCAGTACTGTATAGCACGACCAGTACATGTTTACGGATCATGTTACCTTTGTTGGAACAGGTATATATACTCATCCCTTTAGAATCGGTTCTAAAGTCAACTCAATTTTCAACTGCGAATATATTTCTGCACGAAGCTTCCGGTTGGTTTAGCCAGTTGTACAACCTCGTGACGTGAATCCGACCAGGAAGAATGACACACGGCTGCAAACACATGGTACACAAAAAATATCCACACACTCGGGTCGTGCATAAGTAGATGAGATGGCAGCAGGGATGAAAAATACACCCCGTCTAATTAATGCAGCCTCGTGCTGGCGACGTCGATCTTTCGCTCTGGCGGCGATTTAACTCCGGACAATTAACTCCTTTGCTGGCGGTGCCTTCAAACAAGTGGCAGGTAAAGGATCGTTTTGATCCGTCTTGTTGGTCCCGGAGCTTGATCCGGTATTTTAATTAATTACAAGAATGTCAGGGGTGGGCTGGAAAGGCAATCGGGTATATTTTTGTTATAGGGGGGAAGGGGGTTGGGAGGGTTCGATAGTGTATCTCCATGGTACCGTTTCCCCACCCCTTATGCATAGGGGAGGGCCTCCGATACAAATTGCTTTCCAACACGAATGCCTCACAAAGACAACAACGGTACTACAGTCAGGAGAGAGGGGGTTCATAAGGATGGAAGATAACAACAACGAAAAAAAAGTTTTAAAAAATGGTCCAAGCCCAATTTAGGCTCCCAAACTGACCGCACCATCGCCAGCAGTCCCCCTCTCTACCTGAGGTCCTCCTCCACCCCCTCCTCCTACTTTGGGGCTGAGTTGCCCCTTCTCAAGGTCTTTCTCCCCCGCTGGCTCTCTTCTGTAAAACAATGTAACATGGAGGGCCCACCTCTTCGGGAGTCTGTGCGCTAACAAGAGTAAGGGACTCCTTACTTCTCGCCCACTACCTTCGACCCCTGAATCACCCAAAAAAAGGACACAATGATACTGAATTTGGCTACCAAAAAATAAAGAAAGAACAGGTTCCAGGTTTTATAAGCAGCTCGTATCGCCATGACTTTTGTTCAGAAATGTGGCAGCGCCGGACCCAAAATGGTCCACCTCCAATCAAGGCTGATCACAAGGAATTGTTGCCAGAATTCCAAGACACCCTGTGCATGTCGCTTTGTTCCAAATGAGAGGCCTTTGTAACGCCTGAAAGTACTAACCGTTAGATATAAAAACGCGTCTTTATGTACGATACTGTTGATCCTAAAGAAGGGACAGGACCTTCTGCAAACTCATGTATGATTGGGTACGTCCGAAGACCTGTAGTGTAAAAATTCCTACAATGACAGCAGGCTACTAAATGCTGTGGAACCAGGTTGGAACTAGTAACGTGACAAGTATTAGCAACGTTTTCAATTCAATCGCGCAATATTTCACTCGAACCCGTCTTATCATTTAAGATGAGGACTTGGCGCAAATTTGTCACGACGAAAGCCAAGAGTACCAGATGCTATGATTGCACCACGTTGATGACAAATGCAGACTTGTTGATGAAGCGTATTATGACTCCATCAGAACGACATGGGCGTTGTTAGGCCCGCAACAATCAATCTGCTGTCAATCAGTCCAGCAGTGGAAGCTAGGTGGAGTCCACTACTGTTTGTGGAACCACCGGATTGTTACAGTATGGTCAGATGCACGTCACACGTGTGTTCCATATGAGGCATTGGAAGCGCCAGGCGGACATGAGAGGCAGCCATGCATGGAGCAAAAGTGGGCTTGGGGTGACAATAAGCAGGCAATGAAAAATGAAAGTCATTACAAGGCCCCTCCGCCAAGCCGACTTGGGGATGAGAGAAGCCTGCTTAGGGATTCCAGTCAAGAACATTTGGGACGGGTTCACTACGCAGCAGGGGAGCCCGGTATCACACACACACACACACACACACACACACACACACACACACACGAGGCTGGCGCTGGTTTTCTGGGCTTGCTCTGGGGTTACCAGAAAGGCGCCACGGATTACTCTCCCTTTTCTTGTAGCGTTGACGGGAAACAAGGTAAACACTACATCACGCCAGTTGAGGGAAGAGGAGTTGTGAACGGGTTGGGTTGACAACGAGGCAGGCCCGCTGCGGATTACTCCTCCAGCTGTTTACCGGGAAGAGCACCAGCCACTAGCCAGCCTCTCATTCTGATCACTCAGGATTTGCTTCTGTACATTATCACCCGACCATTCTCCAGTGAGCCTACCTAGACACAGCCTTTGTTACACCAGGGGGATGACTGTCGCCCCATGCTCCTAAGCGACAGCCAGACTTCACATGTCTTGCAGAGTGGACGGTCACGTCCGTCTTCAGCTAGCGGGGCCTTCATTGTAACCGTGATTGGCTCTGTGCATGACATATGTGCGCATGTCTCCAGGCGCCTACACATAGTCCATTGCTTGCTTCGCCACGTTTCAATTTGGAACTCGGGTATGGCTTCTCAATATTTTGACCACTTTGGTTTCAAATATTTCATCGTGCAATAAGAGTTGGTGTTGACTGCTGTGCGGAACAGTGCAATAGCATCAGGTGTGTGATCAATGCGGTGTAAGGATTGCACTCAATCCAGCCATATTATGAGACAGAAGGCTCATTTTTAAAAGTGTCGTATTGTGGGAGCTAATATGTGCACCTAAAAATAAGTACAAAACACGCGTGAAACATTTGGAATATTTCACTGGACCCATGTCTCGTGTGAAAATTATAAGCATAATATTATTGTCAGTCTTCTCTCTGCATTAGCATCAGATAGGCAGGTAGTGCTTGGGCTACTATACAAGGTGGTGTGCCAAAAAATGCACTGTCTCTTGGACTGTATAAAACGAAATTTCTCTAGTTGATTTAGGAAATCTCGGATTCATTACTAAAGCTTCCTCATGCAGAATCAAGTGCATCCAAGCAATGAAACCGTTCATCGATTCTACTGTAAATGCTACAAAAATGTGAAGCTTAACTTTGCCCATATCTCCCCACTCATCCTATAGTATTCAATGTTTTCCTATACATGGAAGTGCCTGTGTAGCGGTCGGCTCTCGTTGTTAACGAAGAGACCCATTCAGTGGGACAAAACGCCTGCGCCTAACTCTCAACAACAACAAAGTGAAACTGATAAGCAATTCCTTTGGAGCTGAGCTCCTTAACTTTAAGAAGTTACTTCTCGGAATAGAAACTTTCAGACGTTATAAAAATATTAACTGCTTGTGTAAAGTTAAATATTTTTCAAACCAATTATAGGCTGCGAAAAATGCGTATTCCATTGTTGACCTCTGGTTCCAAGGGCTCAAAGTGGGTCATTCTCAATGGAAAATTCATTTCAATTAATGGACTAGAGGGATGATCCCATTCAACCTGAAAGTTGAATTTAATATTTTTGAGAACCCCCAGGAGTGACTGTTGGTGAGAAAAATTTTTCTACCGCAGCAGACACTTAATTATTGAAAACTGTTGTATAAAAAAGCCTCTAAAAATGAATAAGAAAAGCGAGATTGAATTTCCAAATGTCAAATCCGTTGCAGAACACCAACAGAAACTTCCATCCACACACCAATATCCCCAGTTCCCAGCCAGTACCCAGAAGACTGACGTCACTGATTGCCCGCTACGCCTGTTCCGCTGGAGTATGTCGTATTCGCACAGGTGTAGAGCAAATGGTATGATACCCTGCGAGGAATTTCCGAGCCTAGAGGAGTAGGTTGTTCCTGCATTCCAGGTAATTAGTGGAATCGTTTATAAACAGCGCACAGGCAGCCGAAGGCCATTGAAAAGTGAGACTCGGGGAAAAGAAAGAAAAAGGAAGAGAATAAAAAAAACCGATCTCGATAAGAAAAATTGGCCCGTGGCGGGGAAAGCCATTCGGACGTGTCACAGAGCGATGGAGCGTTTCAAAACGACTCCAAAATGCTCTCAGGAGTCGTCCATTTTTTACACATATAATTCGGTCCCCCACCGCCATTCTTTATCCTTCCGCACTGATGAAGTGGAATTAGTAACACCCCGTAGTCGGCCCCGTTGTCCGGGCGTGACTGGGATTCCTCACGACGACAGCTTTGATTACGTCCGATTGTTTCCTTGGCCAATATACCATCTTAGCGGGAGCCGTCGTGGTGGCCACTGGCCATGTTATGCTTACCCTTTGCATGGCCGTTTTGCTCGTGATTCACTTTTAGGAGGCGCCCCCGAGTGTACCGCTGTCTGTCTTCAGGGACTCATCTGCAAGTTGTCAACTGTCGCTACAAATTCGGGTGTCAAATAATCAAATTGTTCGTCAAATCTATTCTGGCTCTAGGGGATGAGAAGTGTCCGGTGTCCGCACGTGCACAACACGTCCCAACAAGAAAACATCACACTTCCCCGAAACCCTACTTTTTTATTACCGATGTGGATGAAAACTATTCTTATTGCATCCCTGGAGGCTCCCTTTTTCTTCACTAATTGGGGGTCGACACGGAGGCCTGAAGGTAGCAGTCCCCAACCCCCTTCCCCAAAACTCTGGTATCCCCTGCAGGGACCATTCTTTCGCACCAGCAGCACGGTTCGTGGCCATGCGACAGAACCCTGTCACCAACCAACTTCCCCTACCTGGATTCTTCAACCCAAAACTTGGGAGACCTTTAGAGGCGTAAAAAAATATTTATGTGTATAAGTTACCAACAGTCATCAGTAGGCGGACTGTCCCGCAGGACGTTGGCTCAGGTCAGGAAGGTAAGCGGTAGGTAATTAATTGCAGGGCCTCGGGACAGTCGGGAAGGATGTGGTTCACATCGACAATAAAGCATCGGCAGGTCAATATATTGGCAGGTAATGCACGCATCCACTCGACACAACCTGAATTTTTAAATAGTACCACTGTTAAAACAGCTAATCTATCACTTGGCCGGTAAGTAAACAATGGCGATATATGAGCCTAGCACCAAATGAACAACAATAAATCCACACTAGTGCAAACAAGGTATTCCGTTTAATTATTGACATTCGGTTAAGTTAGGCCCGCACTCAGTGACAACTAACAGTAATGAGGAAACAGGTTATTCTTCTCTGGTTGCGAGAACAAAGGCAACACACCTATGACAGCCAGCCGTAAAGGGGGCCAGAAAGGGAGGGTAGGAGGAGCAGAGAAAGATTTGGAGCAATTTGGTTGCCAACCCTCATTCCCAAAGAGCCAGAAATTCTAGGACTCCCCCCGTCTCCGCCTGGACCTCCCCCGACCTTCCCATCCTCTTTCTGTGGAGAAAAAAGGTCGGTGGTCAAAGAACGGCGCAGGGACACTTTTGCCGATGCAAGTAGTTGTTGTGTGTCTGTCTGCATGGGGCCCTAGTTCTTCCCACTCTCATCAAGGGGAGTTTCGTGATGCCCTCCGACCAGGGACTGTACTTAGGGCCGCAAAGCCTATACTTATGTGGAGCCGGCCGGCCGAACGTGGTGCGACTGCCCCAGGGACTCACTCCGAAGCTCAACCCCACTCAAAAAGGGCAACAGGCGCCTTCCGAAAATGCTTTGCCTTGCTTCATCGGACAGGAGTCGCACATCTGCAGATATACTACTGCCTTCTATCTATTGGGGACACACCATTTTTATCCATTCATAGGCTCATTATGGACCGCTGCTGGAGCTCGTTCAAATTATAGTCGTTGACTCAGGCCAGCTTGACATTATTGGACATTTTCCCATCGTGTTAGGTTGGTTCATGATTTGCTGAATGACTCGACGGACACATCCCGATGATTGCTGTCTACCTGCACGGTCTAGCGGTCCGTGGTGCGACTTCCTCGGCTGTATTTGGTCCTGAGATAAGGAGTTATCTTCCTTTCGATGGAGTCCGTGCCCACGCCTTGACTTCTCCCTCCCCCGCTTTCTCCCTCCAAGTCGACAAAGTGACATGGCGACGTTGCCGTGTGAACAGAAAAAGTAAGCATATGCGAAGGGCAAACATGGCTGGGCAAATAAGTGCCGCATTCTTGTGCTCAGTAAATGTGTGTTCTGGGTACACACTGTGAGATGAAACCAATAACTGACCCTTGCTCACTCTAGCGTTTATGGACAGTGTCTGCTGCTTCCATAGTTCAAGTCACTGCACTGCTTGAAAAGTGAGTCTAGCATAATAGTGCAGCATAAGACATGAACTATTCCATCGTTCAAGTCGCTGCAATTTGGTCGTTCTTCAGAATGACTCTGTCAGTTTTCTTTCACTTTTCTTCTCACAACTTAGGTAGTCTAATCGCCGCGCATTTGAGAGCTGAACCACTTTACTCACGTTATAAACGACCAAATCGTGAGTGATGAAGCGATAGAATCCAAAAAAGACAAGCTTTCCCTTCCTTGCATAATGAGTCGTGCCAGATTTTTATTTCCTTTTCACAACTGTACTTTTTTCTCCTGGTTGAAATTCCAAGGAAGGTATAGCCCGTCGATACCAAATATATGATTCCGGTTCGAACTTCTGACTTCCTGACACTACTCTACTTTCCCCCCGCAAGCCCTCGAGGTTCAACGTCTTTCAGACATGCAAGTTGACATGGAATTATTTCACCAGGACTCTGATATTATCCTAGGCCCCCATAATTTATGCCTCTGCCTGATAGTTGTCCTACACTACATCACAAACATCGGGTCCCAAATGCACTCATTCCAAGGACATGCAGATGATTTGTAAGGCTACTGTAACACTAACTGTGCGAAATGTGATTTGATGTATAGGCCTCTTTTGATTTCCTGCTTGACCAGCAAAACCTCCCCCGTCGTTCAAAAGTCAGTTTTTACTCCAGGTTAAGTCCGAGCGCTAAACTCGTCATCCTGATAAGAAACAGGCAACATGGGGGAGTTTTAAAAGTTGTCATCTGAGATTAAGCGTGGTGAAAACGTCTGTTGTCAACGCATTCATCACACACTAGTTTGATTGGGTCAGCTTCGTCGAATAAAACCATCCATTTCCATCCCCGCTTAGGAACAATGGAGGCGTATATGGCAAAAACTTGCGCAAGAAATTGTCGTTTTGGAGTTGACCTTCGTGTTGCATAATATTTTCCCTCAGCCTTCCTGGGAAAATCATCTCTGCTTACAGGAACCGCTTGGATCTCATCGCATCTAACGATCAATTGTTGATTGTAATGTTCATCGGCGTGGAGAGTCCGGATCTCATACAGTAGATTATTAGAGCATTTCAGATATACTGTACACAAAATAATTATTGGAATTATTGATATCCTGTTGGGCTATGTTTCAAATCAACCGGACATAAGAAATCAGATCATTTTTGCTGCCGAGTGATTGGTGAGGTTGAATGGATAGGTTCTGAAAATGACCTGTCCACTGCTGTTGGCTGTTGCTGACACTTAGGTTACAATAACGAGTTATGCACCTGTTATTACTACCCACTCAACTAATCTGAGGACCTGATAATATCGCATTCCGCCCTAAGAATCGGAATTGGGGTCCTTCCTTAATATTTTTTTGGAATGTGCTCAATATTGACTCGATTGTTCAACTTACCGTGTGGGTGTGCATATTTGCAGGAAATTCATAAGTAGTCGGGACTCACCTGAAAAGAGAGAAAATAATTGTTAAGAAAGAGCATGATAGGAAGTGCATTCACATTAGGGTGGTTACTGAATGAAATATGCTTCCTCTTTATGTACCAGCTGCCCGTCGGCTATGGGTCAGATTCTTAAACCATTTGCATGATATATTGAGAGATGAGACAAAGAGTACGGCAGGGGCCCGATTGTGCCTTCAAATTGGTTCCTTTATGCCTAATCACGCTCGAATACAACTAGGACGGTACAAAAAAAATATGAAAAATTCGGAGCACCTGCCCCATGAATCATATTATTAAAACACTTTTGTGGGCCCAGGAAGCATCTGGTTAGTGTAGCACTTTTTTGTGCGTGTGCGAGTGTGTACACCCCAATGCAAGTTCAATTTGGGCAATGACAGTGCAAGTTCTATCCGGTGTAGGTCAGGTTGTCATACCAACGTACCTTTCTCGAAGGTGCGGGATGACCTTCGTCCACCGTCACCTGTCCGAGATGGCAATCTTTATGCAAATATTGTCATTACCTATAAGGTCGGGAAAGTTTTTCTCGGGGGATGGGCTGCTTAGCAAACAAGTCGTAATCTGCATTAAAATGTCATTTCATAACCGGTGAAGTATCACCCGGTATTACAAGGCTAGGGTGCAAACCCAGCAAATGGAGCGTGTATCCTGAGCTCCCCTGTGGACCCCTATACCTTCCACTTCTTCATCGTCCTTGAAGCCCGGACGAACGCCCCCTGCCTCCAGCATTTTTCTTCATCTTTTGTGTGTGTGTGTGTGTTCACTCTTCTACCGCCAAGATTGTCCAGGGGTATAACAATACTAAGTCGTACGTGCAGTATAAGGCGTGCTCGTCACTCTGGGCCCCTCTGGTGATGGATGCGACGAGTTAGTCAAACATCCCTCGTAGGTGACAACGGGAGGGGGCCCCCCTCGGCCTCCTAATCCGCGAGTCGTTATGCCGTTTTTCGTGACAAAACAAGGTCGCAAAGGCCAGTCGGGATGGGGGTACCGTCCGATGTGACAGACAGGGAATGAATGGGAGTTGTTGTGACTGGTGCTTGCGGATTGGGGATCCGGAGTACGCTGGAAAATCGGTCTAAATTCAGAGAAAGTGCCGGCTGTACCGTTTGGATCCATTGGGGGGNAGGGGGAGGGGGGGGGAATGCGAGGGCAAAGTCAGAATTTTGCTCCATAAATCTTGGGGAGTAGTGTTGCCGACGGGTAACGGCGTGCACCTCTCAGCCATTCCTTACCACATAGGAAAAATTAATCAGGAACAACTCTGGTGGGCTTGTACGCTACCAACCTACGGCACCTCCTATACATATCTGCGCGACCAGAAAGTGAAACAAAAAGAAAATGATGCAACGAGCACCAACATACGGACCACCCTGGAGATATGTACTTAGGCAAATGACGTCATTAGGAGCGGGACGGCGTCTTTGATGCGCAAACCCCACACTTTAAAAGGCCCTTCTTGCTTAAAGATAATTTATTCGTAACTACAACATCCACCAGAAGTACAATATGATTTGGACCAAGATGGCTGGTGGTCTATATCGACGGCTAGTTATTCATTCACGTCAGAAACGGGCAGTCAGTTAGATTTTCGAGCCCGAGTGGCCTCTGAGGAAAATCCGTGGTCTTGAGGACGATGTGGGTGGGCCAACTTCCTAGGCCAATTTCTTACGTCGAAATGGCTTGTTAGTGCATCGCAAAGTTAATATTTATGATTTGACCATTATCAATGTTTTAACCTGGTGGTGAATCAATCATCGGGAGGATTTATCATCGCGAAGACGAGCCGTGGGGGTGTAACGGGCTACGTCATCGGAATAGTGGACGGATGACTTCGTTAGCGCCATATTGACAACACATTGGGACATTGCCTTATTGCACTCATTGGCATATATCGCCTGAAGGAAGCCCTAGATTCTCCTTTGAATTCTGCCGGAGTAATTACAAGGCTGCGCTATGAAATATTGTTATGAAATCGGGAGTGTAGTGAATCCTTTGTGAAGTCAACCAATGATGGCAACCATTACAAAAAAAAAAAAAACCCAGGTTCATCTCGTATCATTTTCCCTCGGTAAAACTCCTCCTCCGGCTCTCAAAGTGTAGCGAAATCCACTTTTTGTGCGTCAAAATGACTGATGTGCTTCTTCCCTTGTGGAGACCCGCCCACTCTCGAAATTTTTTTTTGCCGCCCCCGTAAAAAAAATGAAAAAAAAAAGGTACAGAGTGTACGGTGATTATCGTCTACAATGGAGGCCACGAAGCATGGAGTTTACAAGCTTGATTGAACAGGCTTTTGTAGGCTTGGGGGAGAAGACCGAAGGCCTTGGTCCATTTCACGCCAGATGGATCGAGGGGCCCCCAGAAGCCATGATGGCTCCTCTTACCCCCTCATCCCTACCCCCCTCAAGAAAGGATACTGCATCTCCCAGAACGAATTGGGCAGGTATGGCGGTGCTAAGAGGCACCAAAATTTTTCCAATTTTTCTTCTCAGCCTTTTTCATTGTGATCAAGTTGGATTCAGTTAGCGCACAGGAATCTTAATATGTCACGTCGGTACAACACCGGTAATTTTTTGAAGGTTACGTGCAACTTGGGAGTCTAAATAGGAGGGTGCCTTAAAAAATACAATGCAGCATTTATTCATGACTTAAAGAGGGAGGAGAAAACGCCAAGTGAAACCTTCCAAGAAAATGCTGCCATATTTCAAGTGGAGGTGGACAAGTAAAACTGTTGGCTCACTTTGAAGGCCAGCTCATTTCAGTGCCTGGGACACTGCCTTTTTTTGGGAAGAGTGGTGGGGGGAGGGAGTGAAGAAGACACCAGGTACCACGATATGGTTTTAAAAAGATTGGTAATGGCGTTCGAATGTTGCTTTTCGGTGTCTCAGACTTCCTTCAAGAATACCCTCCCGCTCGAAATGGCCTCAATAGAATACGAGAGTGACTCCAGTTTTGATACATGAGGTACAGTGCAGTATGCTGTAGAATAATTAAAAGATTCCAAGTTACACACAATATTTCGCAACGATCCATTCACTTCAGTCGGGGGCTGGCTGTACAACCAGAATTCAGCTAGATGATTCAACCCAGCCTAATATTCGCTGCTAATACTTTTATAACCGCCAAAGGTAACTGCTCAAAAATAAGCTCGATAAAAGAAATCGCCAACACATTAATGACACTTTCATTATGTCAGGAACTGCAGTTGCAGTGCCGACTAGGCGGGCTAGCTCATGGGCTCAGGTACTGGGTTCAGTAAGTGAAACTCCGGACTGGGGACAACAACACGTCTATTGCTCTGGGGTTACAGACTGATGCAGTATAACGGTGGCAGTTGGAAAATGTTGCATCATTTTGCCACCGGATGCTTCCCGGATTTATCCTGTATTTATATTATTACCTTGCTCTACCAAAGGGCAAGGATTGGTAGCCTATAACGGCTTTTTCTTTTGAAAAATGTTACATAACAATGAGTGAAAATAATTAGGAACTGGGCAGGGTTTCACTTATGCCGCACTATCCCTTTCATTTCAGCGATATCGATAAGTCGTCAAGACCCCGCTTGTTCAGTTGTCCTCAAAATATGTCCGAAACAATGCCTGAAAGGGCGTCGCTGTTAGGAGACAGTAGGACACTGTCTCCGCCCTTTTTTGAACTTTTTTTGTGTACGTGTGCGCGCTCTCCGTAGGCCGCATCACCAGACGATAAAACAAAGGTTGGGGACACCAAGGTTGCTTCTTCTTCTCCTTTCTTCTTCCTTGCTTCCTTCCTTCTTCCATTCCCTAGGCCGCAGTTATCACTCGCAGCATCACCCATGGCACTGATTGATGAGAGGCGAAGTCTCACTCGCCCGGTCCCTTCTAGAAGAACCCCCTCCAAAAAACGTCCAGAGCACAAGGTTGGGATCCTCCATCTTTTCCTTTCTCAAACACAGGACGAGTCTGTCATTAGTGTAGGATGCACTGCGTAAAAATTTTGGCCCCATCGTCCTCTCCAGATGGAATATAAATATTCACGCTGCACGTGAACGCCTTCATTTACAATTCAAGCTGGAGGTTTTATGCCAAACGGGGGTCGTTATACTCGGGCTCCATGTTGGAGAGGTCCATGTCGCGGTTTTTAGGGCGGTTGTCGCTCTGGGTATTGATGCGGACCATTCCTTTAGCAAATGACACAAGAGCGGACCGTAAAACAGATTTATGGCCAAGAATCAGCATAAGGAATAAATCTGAGCATTGTCGATGGCGCCGGGGGCTGAACCTTGTATCATATTCATTTCAAATGACATGGCGTCGCTATTTCTGGAAATTGCCTGAACAATAAGTAGTTTTGCAGGTGTTATGAACCTGTCCATACTTGGAATCAGTTTGTGCTTCTCCACTATGCCAGGTGCTTGCTTCATGTTTAGCGACACAACGGCACCACTATTCTGGGATGATAATATATTGTAATAGATAACTTCCCAAGCAGCTGTGGTGGCCACTCCCGCCAGCAGTGTCGGGCGGCGGACCTTAGAACTAAGTTAAATTATTTTACCCAAGTCTCACGGGTATGTTCTAAGCATCCTTATTGCAGAAAGATATAGCCTCTATCATTCACGTGGTAACAAAGCAAAAAAAATAATTTTAAATACGATTGTTTCTGAAATCAGTTAGTGAATTTTGCGCAAATAGAGTTCTTCTTAGTATTAAACATCACATTCGAACAATTGCGTTTAGGGGCTATGAAGAATATGACCTGCTAACATAGCCTGAATGATAATATCATCCCTTCAGACACTGGTTTGCAATAAATCATCGAGACAAGACATGGAAGACTCACTTGGAACCCAGTAGCATCAGAAGTCAAGGTTTGAACCATTTTTAGTTCAGACTAGAACCCAGTACGGTGGTTCAAGGGACTTTGTCCATTCAACATAACAAGAGCAGCTAAAAAATTTCTTAACTCTTGAAAGTAACTGTTCAATTCTAAACAAAACACTTATCCCCGGTTGCATAAAATTGGGGAAACTTTCTGTTAAAAAAACAGGTATTCACAATACACAGGTACTGCAGATTCAGAGTTTTTCTCCTTAATTTTAGTTGATACAACAGTTCATTAATACCAAACAAATCGCAATAACTAAAATAAATAGTGAGTTTGAATCATCCTGAGAGTGAGAAACACAGTCAAAAATGCCCAATACATAGTAGAATATTCACAATTCTTACTTTATTATGACATGTAGCCTGTCGACATGTTACTAGATTTTATAGATTCATGTTCAGTTACCTCTCATGTGAGAATATAGACTGATAATGCGAATGTTATGGCCCACAATAATATTCCGACGTTGAAATGCCACTTGTCACTGATTCCACCTGATATTCCGCATTCGACAAAACAATTATTATGTCCATCATTTTTGACAGTATTTGTCAAAATACACGTGGAAAAAGGATTACAATAGGTACAGCGGCGCATCTACGGAAAATAGCACCTATGGCAAGCACTGAAATTGCGCCCCTGTCCACACATCTGAAACCCATCTTTCAGATAACTTTATCATAAAATCAGCTCAAATATACCAGTGATACCAGTCAAAAGTTCACTAATTTTTTAATTGACAAATGACACTACTCATGAAAATTACAACCGCGCCTTCCTTGCTTTCACTGATGCAATTTGGTCTATGATGCTGTCAAAGTCAGTTTTTGTCAGGTTCTTCTCTTTCTACACTCAGCAGAGCAAGATCACAGAGTCTGCCTAGATCCATGTGTGGAGCCATCATAGTGCTTCTCGCCCATAACACTATGCAAGACGATATTTGTCCATGTGACTGCATTGTAATTGTTCCTTAGGTCACTCGTAACTCATATAATCACATTTCATTTTGTCTGGCCATTGTTTTTGACCTCGGAGCATTCAAAAAACCAAAGTCCTCGAAATATTGGTCTCATTACGAATCAAATGGGCCGAAATGCTGCTAGACCATCTCGGATTTTGGTGGGGGAAAAATCAGAAGCGGCCCATGACCATGCCTCCAATGTGGCAATTTTCCTCTTTATCGACTACTTCAAACTTGTAGCAATTTATGGCGATAATAATTATAGTTACCTTCTGCAAGTGCCCCCTAATGTGATGCATAATTTTATTTCCGCCAAATGGTCTATCGTGACTAAATAAAACAGTCCATATTTTATTTCAAATCGTTATTTGAGGCTTCGATCTAGGGTCTACCCGTGTTATTGACTGTTGACGACACTGAACATAACCTGAGCAAGGATAAAAATCCTCCACCTATAATATTGTGTACCAACAGTGTCACAGCTGCGCCTCATAGTGTGAAGATCCTGAAAGGGGAAGTTGGAACTCCGAACTCAACATCTAATATTTGCAAAATAGGTAAGTGTAAAGGAGGGTTTGTTCCCTAAAATAGCATTATTCCAAGCAGGTACCTTACAAACAAAAATCATAAAAATGCGATTTTTATGCGAAATATACGGTGGTCTGAGAGTGAAGAACCTCGCTGAATCGGCAGGAATGTAAACACAATGCTTTCCCATACGACGTATGCGATCATTATAAGAGAACATTATGCGATTTACTGATGTTTCCACGTAATCCAATATTAGGAAACAATATTATCGATAGCCTCTAAAAGTAACTGTTAGAAACTGACTACACTGTACTCCCGATTATCCGGGCTAATGGCTGCACGGGTGTCGCTGGATAATCGGAAAACACGAATAATCGGAAAATGGTCCTAGACACCGTAAAATGAGCTATGCACAAATTTTAAATGAACGACTTACAGTACATACTGCTTTAAATAAGATTTAATCAAAATAAGAAAAATTTCGTACATTTTTAGTTTGTCTTCTGGAAAAAAGTGTCACATTTCTTTGTTTGAGAGAAAATTTGTCATTTTTTTCGGAAGTTTGTTTATTTTATTTTGTTTAGTCATGCACGGATAATCCGCAACGCGGATAATCGGGAGTACCGTGTACTTGGCAGTGTACTTGTTAAGTGAGACCAAAAAATTGGTGAAACCGACACCTGCAGTTATACAGGCAGGGTACTATTTCGTCAAGTTACCATTATTGGACCACGACCCTGACGTGACCTCTCGGGGTCAGGACCTGGACTGGTCACATTTTATGAATTTTATAAATATTTTAAAGACTTCTTCCTTAAGTACCATATTACCTGATGGCACATGGCAGTGGTAATGACACTATATTACTTCTTAACTTCTCCCGAAGTAGTCATCGCCTGCATTAGTAATACTGTTGTTTCTAACAATATGCCTACATTTTGCTCTAATTATTGATGTGACCGTTTCAGTTAGCAACTTATTTCCAGTAAGTTACATGCTTATTAATTAAAAGTTACTTATTTTAGTAGCTATCACAAACATATTAGTTACTAATATTAGGCAAATGTAGAGGCACCTTTTTAGAGCACTGCACTGTGGGAGGGGTTAGCCTCCAACAAAAAGGGTTCAAACATTGTCCTCACGTGTCAAAGGGTCACAATGGGTCACTCCGACAGTCACGCAAATCCGAGCCTAAATGATTCTTTCCATTCAACGTCATAATAGCCAAAAAAATTTGGCCATATAATATCTCCTAGTGCTGAAGTTCATGGGCGTTTTAAATAGGCTACGTACTTGTTGTAAGAAGTTAAAAATGAAAATCCATACTTATGGCCGCTGTATGAACGGCTGTGTGAAAAGATCTCCGCTTATGTACAGTACAGGTATTTGCAAGGCACAATCATAGATTTTCTCCTGAATTTGAGTTCATACAACTGGTTATTATAATTTTAATAATAATAATATAATAATTGTGGGTAATGCTTTCACCCCCAAACGGGGGTATATCGCATGATTTATTTTTTCAATTTTCTCAACTTCGGTGCAAGGAATCAAGGAAATTGGGTAAGGATAGGGATTTTCGGGGAGGGGACACGAGTGCTGTTCCCCAGGAGGTTATGTTGCCAGACACCTCCTTGGTGCAGGTGGGAGACCCTCCTGACGCAGGTGAAAGGAAAGTTCCCCAGGCGGGGATCGAACCTGGGGCCTTTCACACAGCAAGCCGAGACGTTACCATCTCGGCCACCACACCTCCCCCTATACAACTGGTTATTAGACACATAGTATAGGAAGATGTTGAAAGAGTATAGAATATTTTTGGAAGCCGTTTATTTCATCTCCGCTAATAGATGAAGTTACTTTTTACTATTAAAAGTAGCCTATTATTATCTGCTTAGTGGAAAACAACTAAATAAGCAGAATTTCTGTAATCAGTGTTTCTTCTTTGTTGGACCACCATGTATAATCTGAGCGATCTTCACATGCAATGTGTGTTGTGGCTTTTTCAAGTTCCGTCACTCTCGTTGTTATAGGAAAATACATAATGACTGATATTTATATGCACTCAATGCACTAAATGCCTGATAATGCGCAGCATTACGATAAAAATTAGGAGCTAATGAAAAAGGGGGTAATAAGCAATTAACTTTTTACTGCATTTTCAAAATAATTGTCAGAATGCTGTTGCAGCGGATACCTTCAGATTTCACAAATTACCCTGACCAACAATTATTTTGTTACATGAACAACTTTAGCTGTTTCCTACGTATTATTAGACGTTGATTCCGAATATGAGGTCAGGAATTATCCATCACCTTCCATTTTTCTGTAACAGACCTACCTTATTTTGCAGAAAATATACTGCACTTTGATCATTGTCACTAATATATTGGTTAAAATGGCATTGTTACATGAGCAATTTTTGCTGTTTGTCATGCATTCATAGGCGCTGATTCCGAATATGAAGTCAGAAAAATTCTATCAGCCTTCATTTTCTTGTAAAAAAAACCTACTTCTCAGAACTTTGCATAACTCAATGTCACCAATATATTGGTCAACAATGGCTTTGATAAATGCACAATTTTTGCTGTCTTCTATGGATTAGTAGGCCTTGATTTTGGACATAAAATCAGAAAGTTTCTATCGGCATCCGTTTTCTTGTAACAGACCTTACTTCCCCGAGAGTAGGCCCTACTTTGCATAGCTCAATATGACCAGTTTATTGGTCAACAATAGCTTTGTTACATGAACAATTGTAGCTGTTTCTTATGCATTAATAGGCTCTGGTTTTGAATATGAAGTCAGAATTTTTTTTATCAGGATCGATTTTCTTGTAACAAGCCTACCTTTTGTACTGCACATTACAACACCTTATGCATACTATTTAAAATAATATGCTTCCATATGACGATTTCGGCTTTTCTACTGCTACCACAATATGGGTAACATAGGTAATCCATTAATTAAGCCCTGTTAGTCATTACCTACTTATATGAAAGTGTAGCCGATGACATTGTTACCATAAAACTGCCGATTAGTCAAAAATTCTGAGTGATAGAAAATATAAGTTTACATAATCGATATCAGCGCAGATAATACAATAGGAATCGCATATTCATGTATATGTAACAAAAAGCAGTTCAATTTTGTCGATCAGTGAGTTACATATTAAGGGAGGTTTTTCGCTCCCATAAAAATGCTCATTAGGCAAAAACTGTAGGTGATAGGAAGAATCGGTTACCATATTTGAAATCAGCACAAAAGACACAATAAGAATCTCATATTCACGTACGTGTAACAAAAAAGGGTCAATTTTGTCGATCAGTGTTATTGATAAAGCTATAGGAATACAGTTGAATCCAGATATAACAGACTTCAAGGGACCGAGGAAATCAGTCTGTTATAATTATAACCGAGGTCTGCTATAGCCAAATCGCCACTTTTTCAACGAATACACAAGTTTTCTGCTTTCATGTGCTTATGATGCATACTACTCCATTTCTGATTAATGAAACTACCCACAAACATGCCAAATAAGCTCACCCATAACTGAGGCAGGTCAAAGAAAAATCCGTCATTTTTTCTTCTGCCATCTCGTCCTTGCCAAATATGCCAGAAAATGAATGGTTTTGATCTTTTCGGTAAGTGTTAGATCAGTGACAGGTGGGAAAATGACACCCGCTCCAGTATGAAGTGCTTTCCTCGCGTGGAAAAGGAAGCGAACAATCAAAAGCAGCATATTTTTCCACTTACGGGCCAAAAATGGTCTATTATAGCCGAGATGAGGTGAAATTAGTCTGTTATATCAGGAGTGAAAATACACTTGTGGAAGTATGCCGGGACCAGCCTTCGAGTCTGTTATAACCAAAAGTCTATTACAGCGGAGGCGGTTATATCAGGATTCAACTGTACATATTGAACCAACCCTCTAGTACCAGCACTTCTGCTGTCGTCAATGCCTTGAGATAGTTAAGATGGAACGGCAATGTCGGTTACGCCCCTTTATCCACCTAGCTCCTCAATTGTACAATGTAACATTTTAGAACTGAAGTATTAGTTTTTCAGAACCAGCATCTGCTAAGTTTTTCCTTTATCACGCAACGATAATGAAATGGATTTTCAGCATATTTCTTAGGTCAGCCCTTCAATTAGTTATCTTTCCATCATAAGGTGTACAATTATACGATTAATCGTAAAAGTCTTAGAATTGGGGTATAAAAATTTCACGATTATTTTGTGATCATTAGTGAACCTTGGCACACGGTAGTTTAGGCCAGGCTTTAAGCAAAGAGTGCAGACTCATTTGTTAAGTCTGAATGACTATTAATGTCCGGGTAAGGGAGGGTCTGTCCCAATTACTCAGCAAATTTTATTGCAGTCTCTCCATCGAAAGGGAGTGTCCTTCCGATAACATATCTAAATTTGAATTCTGTTTTAATGACCTCTCAAGTGTGTCCCCTTAAATCGGAGGCCCAAACACCGTTAGTTCTAACTCGAATGAACTCCGTCTTGTACAGGATGTCCATAAAATGCGTGTGATATGATGGCGCCATATTTTGGAAGGAGGGATCAATACACCCTGTCCTCTGCAACTTGGCTAGAAGTTGTTATCAGTGTCCCATTTGACAGGCTCCCCATGGCGCTTAACTGCCTACAAGCCAAATCTTGATCTGTTCCTTTCTCCATCGGTTGAAGGAAATGCGTCCATTTCAGAATCATCATGTACAGTGTGGCGAATATGGTCAGTGACATGTCGGATGAAATTGACGTTGAATAGTATGCCCCCACCCTTTCATGGGCAAGTGGACATGCAGATTCAGGTTTTCCCCCTTCCTCTTTATTGAATCGGAGGGGCGCAACCAGTGGACAGATTCATGCACTTGTTGAGGATCTTGTGGTCCGGATTGGCGGCTCAATCTCTGGCGGCGACCGAGCGAGGCAGCGACCGGTCAAGTGGCCTGGACGGCCTTTCCCCCAGGCCACTCTCTTCTTCTTCTTCTTCTTCTTCTTCTTCTTCTTCTTCTTCTTCTTCCACAGCCTGCTTTGCTTTTTGTTCCTCCTTCTCTTTCCTTATGCCCCTTTTTGTTTCCTCAGAGTGCCTTGGCTGACACCCCCAACTGCTCAACCACCACTGGGCCAGCAGCCATGTTGGGCAGCAGGTGTTATTTTGGAGGTTGCAGGACACTGGTTCACTGCATGCCACATGTGTAAATTAGACTATGCAGGACGCACAGTCCGAGACTGTACATGGCTGACCCTAACAAAATGTCCATTTTACTAACACCGTACTATTTGTATTGGACTGTGTACTTATATCTCCTAATAGGGGGAATCAGGGCACACGCACGGTCTGCGTACTAGAACTTTCCTACGAAACACTAGTGCCATATTTGGTGTCCAATGAATTACAGGAGTACCATAATTCTCGTGCCAAACGGGGTCAACAACTCTAGTTGTGAGTCCTTCATGGACAATATATGAGGAGGCAGCAGGTAGGCACCCAAGAAGAACTAGGATACAGCATATTTGTGCCAGAACACCACGTAGGCTGCCCCTATTAACATGTTGCACTCTGTGACCATTCTCACGCTGCGAGGCGTCGAAATAGCCCCCTTGCTGCGTATCGCAGGGCTATAATTACGGGTACACCAGTGTACAGCATAACTCATTTCTACCGGAGGACAACTGGAGCAGGGGATCAGTCATGAAGAGTGTGAGTCACAGTTTTCAAATTTAATGACAAGGCGGGGGCACAGCCTCTACACCCCTGACAAACCTGACACTAGGCATCCCTATCATGAAGTTGGAGTAGGAGTAGGAGGAGGAGGAGGGGAGGAAGGGGAAGGGGGGAATTAGAATTCAAAACATTGTGAGGGCAGAACCTGTTTGTCGGCAGCTCTCGGCTGTCAAGTGGCAACGCCGCTTCCCCCTCCTCCACTTCTTAAAAAGTACAGAACCAGAGCACAACAATGAAAGTAGTCGAGCGACAAAACGTGCAGGAGCAATGAGGTGTCCTCCAATAAACCGGCTCTAGCCTTGCGTCCGACAATATCAGGCGGTAGCCTGTGCACCCAGCTTTATCAACAGGAGAGGCATATAGCCCCCGTCCATAAGCAGGCCGATTGTTAGTGAAAGGGGGGTGCTAATCGCCCATTGTTACCCGATACTCCCCATTGTCCCGATTCAAAATGGAGTTTGCTTTGCACGCGTGCGCAAATATCAGGTTGCGCAGTGTGTCTGCGCACGACCAATTTCGTCAGTCCTGACAGTGCGCATCAAATAATTCGCAAGTTTCCCCTGTGTTTTATGGCGTACTGTTGTGTACTGTTACGTGATGACTAGCTAACTCTTGCGTCCAAGAGTGTACAGGGCTCAGAAACGCGTTTACTCGATTCCTGCTGCTCTAGACAAAAGGGCAGTCGTTCTACCGGAAAAATTAGCAACCCAGGAGTTTTCATGGTAACTCAAGATGAGCTTCTTGCGATGGCTTGTGGAAATAAGACAAGCACTGCAATTACTACCTCCCCCTCTCCCCCCCGTCTCTCCCCCCCGCCGACTCTTCTACTTTCATTCAACATCCTCAACCTCAGGAGTCTCCAATTACGATCCAGACCTTCACAAACGCTGTGTGCAATTTTTTGTTGGTGCAAACTGCAATTGCAATGTCAGTGCCTCCAGGTACGGATTTGGCAAAATAGTTACCTTCGAAAGCAACTAGAGTTAATTATATTGTATTACGGCCCAAAACAGGATGGTTACTGAAGGGAAAATGTATTCTAATCACTTCACATGCAATTTAAGCCCTATAATGTGCGACAGTTGATTATAAAATAATGCTACATGTGACAGCACGAAGGCGACTAAATGCCCCACTTTTATGAGGTTGTCGGGAAAACATGTATTTTTAAACTAACAGTCTATATATAAGGCTACTGTAGCTTGCAATTACATTGTCATTCAAGTAGGCTTGCACAACATGAATGAAACCTCCATGTGTCTCTTACTGTTAATCTGATATTCACCGCTATATTATAAATTATTCACGCCTGGCATTTCTTGAAACCCTAAGAATTTGATATCCTTGACAGTTAAGCTATGGCCCGAGTCCCTAAATTTGAATCCAGCACAGTCAGCCAGACCAATTGACCCACTTGGATGGCGATATGTGATCTATAACTGGTTGTCAAAAAAAAGGAGGGCGCACGACATGAATTCCACGAGTTGTCACCAGCACATCGCCAATATGGAACCTGCCCCCTGGAGGCTGATTCGTGCATTGAATTGGGAGTCGGCGTGAAATGCGATTACAAAGAGCACCATTAGAAACGTGGAGTGGGAAAGGTCCTTGCCATTCAAGTGCACTCCATCGAGTGGCTCTCATGTCCACACTTCAAAACAGCAAAAAAATGATCATGGACAGTCCTCAATAGGTCGCTCAATCTGCCTTCCTGATTTCATTTCTAATTGGCATCAAATTATCATTCCATAAATGGTCAAAGTGGAGCACACACACAGTTTTATTATACAAAACTTTCTCCACACTGATAGGTAGAACCACTGTCACTTTATATTTACTAGAAAGCAGAATAGCTGTTACTTCCTATTCTTTTTAATTAGCACTCAATGTCATAGCTCCCTGCAACATGAAATTAGTACTATATTTAGGCATGGCGTGCCAAGAATTACCACCAACAATCGTCTCCTGCCTGCAGATGTACTCAAGAAAATCACAAGGAACATGATCCGATGGGAACCGCACTGGCTGAACGCATTTTGTAAGTTGCTGTACAAGGTGCATCTTCTAACACGCAACCTGGTAAATTGGAAGGCTGTATCACAAAGAACACAGCAGTCAGGCGATCATCAGGCGAGGGAACCAAATTATTCAGCTTGAGATACTGTATTTACTCTTCGTGCACACGGAATGGTCAAGTTTCCTCCCCATGGAGATTTATCGGAGCGAAACATTATATCGCCTGCAGAATAAGAAAAACTTTTGCATCCAAAGGTGAGGATAAAAAAGAGGCATCATTTGCACTAAGAGGCAGGTACTTTTTCTCTATCCTGAGGAATACTGCGGGGTTCAAGTTATGAATGTAGTAACTTGACTTCAATTCATACCAACATATAATAGGTGGTATATAAAACTGAAATATGCGGTCCCTAAAGGGTTGGCAGTAATGAGCGGTTCCTTAGTATTCCGGTGCGGATGAAAAGCAGCCTTGGAAATCGGGTTTTTGGTCGTATTTGCATATCACGCTGGATACCTTTTAGCCGAGTTTCCTTCCTTCTTTTCGGGCAGACTTGCAAAAAAACCTTCATCTCATTGCCATTAGCTATTAGAACCAAGGCAAAATAAACGTACCGCAAAGTGCCCCCAAGCCAAAACTGTATTTATAGCAGTGTCCTATGTCCTTTGCAAAAAAGGGGGAGATATATAGTAAACCTCCCGGACAATTTGTAGTGGTCAGCCTAGTTGTCGAGTACGGTCAAGGAAATCCCCCCAGCTCCCACCCCACACCTTTTAATCTCTCGCCACAATCCGTAGCATGGCTGACAAGAGGAATTTGGCCGCGTGACATTTATGACTGGCCTGATTTAGCTTCCTCTCGACTTATGAACGGGACACCTGTTTCCAAAACAGTGCGAAAGAGTTCTTGTTTGGGGAAGGAAGGAACGCCGATGGAATACGCAATTCTTTTGCCGGACGGTGGGTTCCTTGGACCCTGGAGAATGACGGAAGTCCATACTTGTTGGGACATCCTAACGGAAGTTGGGCAAGGTCGACCGTACATGTCGCATTCTCTTTCTTTAGGATTAATCCCCGGCACGGTCTTGTAATACGCAGGTCCGGACACTCCCTGCCCTTTTGCGTCAGCTTACTTGCTCCCACCCGCAGGGAGGGGTGTTTCCGATTTGGCGCTGGTGTCGCCCCACAGTTCCTAAGCGACACGAGCGCAAAATCGGAAATGCAACTAAGCTCACAGGGGTGCCAGGGGGCTGATTCCAGGTATTGTTGGGATGCCATATAACGGAGGCTGTAAATGCCAGGCCAAAATTGACATTTATTACTGAGCTCTCAGCTGATTCGCCACCACTTATAACGTTTATCAATCGGTACGTTGTAATAAGTTGCAATTTGGTATTCAGTAATGCTGATTTACAGCAGAATATTTCCTGCGTAGGTTATACTTAAGGGAGCATAACCGAAGCTCATTTTTACGAGAGATGGATGTTGTATTTTTTACGGTGTAACAATGTTGGCTAGCTTGATATTCGCAGAAGTCATAAATCAAGTGCTCAAATAAACATATCTTCGCCTCCTTAATTCCGCCAGGCGCATCGTACACGCTAACGGTTCAGACTATAAGGCACACCCCGAGGTTACTTTGTCCCTGGGAACCCAAACTTTGCGTGTCAAAAATATGAAACCCCCTTTTTTTTCTTCCACACATTTTAATTTTTCCGGTACCCACACATTACCAATACTTTGCTTGAGAAAATTATCGAGGAGCTGGTTTTTTTCTTCTTGAACGGCGGCCTTGCTTGTTCGGAAGAGTTTTCACGGGCTTTCAAAAAAGCTGAGGACAAAAAGTGAAAGTGCCGGAGAACTATCCTTAAAAAGTAATTTAATGCAAGCCAATCAATCCTCCTCCTTTAAAATGGCGTGTAAGAAACTGTGTGATTAGTCCCTGGCTGTACTTTTCAGGCCGGTAATTGACACAAAAATGAGGCAACTCTGTGGAGGGAAAAATGATGTGAGAGCCCTTTTGTCACACCTGGTGAAAGCAGTTTCATCCTCATCTGCAATAGACGGTAATGATTCCCCTCATTGACACGTTAGCACAAAAGGGCAACTTGTTGACCATCTTAAGTGATGAGGTTCTTTCCAAGGGTCAAGGCACCCACGAGCAGAGTAATCGGACGCGGAATATTATAGATAATTTTTCTGTTATCGAAGCGATTTGCAGATAAGGAGGCATGCATGATCACGATTTATCCACTGTTCTGGCCATAAAAGGTTAGGCTCCTGCGCAGGGCAGCTTTTTAAACATGGTATCACATTATTATAGCCTAGGCTGCAACCGGGGAATATCAAATTGAAGGTTGACTCTGCTGGGGTCATTTTCTAAGAAACCTTGGTGCTGCCAAAAACGCATTATTCAAATGTCAAATGATATTTCGCTGTTACTTTTATTATAGAAAACCAGGGTTTCTCCCACATCCAAATGCGATCCCCATATATCCAGGGATCTTTGATGAATCAGAGCAGAGGCCGCATAAAGAGCCGCATTAACACCACTTGAAAGCTTCCCTTCACACTTCCAAAGGTCCATGGGTGGAGTAGCCTAAGAAGAGGGGGTTGGAGGGTATAGGGAGTGAGGGACACCCAATCCTTTTGATTCACAGATATATAACTAGCTTGCCCCTGATCCCTATCTGCGCAAAGTCATGTGTACAATAAAAGAGTTTCGCAAGGAGACCATTGCGAAAGTCAGAAAAGCATAGCAGTTTGACTTCCCGACCTAGTTGACCAAATGCCAGGGTTCAAAAAGTGGCGGGCGCTTAGTCGTGCAGCCTCATTGCCCTTATAAATCAGTGCGGTACATTTTACGAGGATGCATAATTTATAGACCAAGTGTGTGTCATTGCAAAAATAGTTCCCACTTGGAATGGGGTTAATGTATGCGAAAGGCTCGGTCGTAAATTCTACGTACCTAACTGACACATCCATTTATGCTCGGCAGGCTACGCGTACACTGTGTTATTCCCATACACTATTAATCATGTTATCAGTGGTTTTTTTAAAAATTCTCTAGTTGAATAATTTAGTGATATAATACGCTGCTACTGCTATATTGGCGTAGTGTACAGGATTGAGACAGATTCCACCCACCGCCCTCAGTTATTGCGGTGGGTTGTTCGGAGAGGGTGGAATTCCGATAAGGCGGTGGGTGGAAGCTGTCTTAAGCCTTGAGCACGGATATACACGGCGTAACTCACCATGCAATATTCTGTAACTTGCCTTACGTGACTGGGGCTTATTAAGCAGGATTTCAAGTTGATACCTCCCGTTGTAATGTAAAATTCCCCTGGGGTTTTTTATACAACAGGTACTAATAACGTGGAAAATAATTCACATATTTTTTATTTTTATTATTTCTACAGTTACAACATCGTTCTGATAAACCCAGTCATATATTGTCTCCGCGAGCACACACGCCGTTTCGCAAAAAACAATTTGAGCTTTATAATTATTTATGACCCTGAATGTAACTGACACTCGCAAAAACTGGTGCCCAGTTCTCATGCATTAAAAACTGAACCTTATGGATTTGTCAGTTACCATTATTTACAGCCGACACCTTCATTTATGAAACCCAAGCAATGTCTCACTTACGTCCCCAAAAAAACGCAGCCTGAAGCAGAGCAACGGTATCTAGCTGGGCGAATTAATTCGCAACTCAAACTCGGGCACAATGACACATGATGTCATTGCACACCGCCTCGGAAAAGCCGGCATAAAATTCGCCAGAGTCGGAGGCCAGCGGGATATGACTCTCCCAGGTAGGGCTGGGCAGGTAGGCAGCAGGTAAGAGGAGATGGAGGGAGGGGGGGTTGTTTAGAATGGGATTCTGCCCTGAAGGGTCCCCATTCTGGAGCTAGGCCCCAGCCTATCTACCTATCTATCTCCACCTCATCTCCCAGACTGACCTCAATACCCACATACACATTTGCAAACACGCCCTGAGAAGGGCTTTTTCGCATGCGGAAACTGTCAGGTGTGTACCCGCCCAATTAAGGTGGCTCCCGATCAATCGCTTCTGATGCATTGGGAGGAAGTCATCTGATCCAGAGACCCAACCTTAAAGGATTGTCTGGAGGACCTCATAAGACGGTTATTAGCATGTATGAAGAAGGAGGGAAAAAACCAGGAGTAAGGGGGGCTTCCGATTGATACCTTGAGTCGTGATTAATTACAGCAAAACGGAGGGCTTGCGGGAAACAAATCAAAGTCAAAGTGTGGATGTTTATCGGGTTGTCAGGAGGCATTTTCCACAAGGTAGTGCTTCGGTGTGTTTTTTTTTTATGAATGCACCTGCTGATGGAGGTGGCCTTCTCTTATTTCCGTGCTTTTTCACGCTTAATTACAGATTGTTTTGGATCACGCTTGTTATTATGGTAATGTGCGATTATAGGGGATGATTTCTCATTTTACGTTCACTGAACATTTGGGTAGTTATTGTTATTTTATAGCGCATATCCGGTTCTGAATAACGGCGTTGGGTATTTAATTACGCTACAAATATTAATATAAACATAAAATCAGAATGCTTCTCGAAGTACCGGTACATATACAGGGTGTTTCAATTTTTTGTCAGAACAGTTATCGGAAATATTGCACTAAGCTGCTACTTTGTAAGCAGTGTATGCCACTTCAACCTAAGATTCGCAGGGAATATTCCCCATACCTCCAACAAACCGGTTGCAAGTCACTGCTTACAAAGTAGCAGCTTATAGTGCAATATTTCCCATAACTGTTCGGACAAAAAAGTTGAAACACCATGTACTTATATGACCTTCATCCCACTGAACACTCACTGAGAGAAACGATGAATCATAAGTAAGATAGTGTTGTCCCTCATAACTGACACACATTTGTACTCAACATTTCGTTATCTGATATTATTACCATTAGATAAATATTAATGCAGATATTAATTCGAGTTGATATGTAAAAATAGATCTTATTATGCATGCCACATACTCGGCGGGTAAAAATTTTTTGGCACAGAAAGGTCACTCGACTACTCTAAAGGCCTCCAAATGGAAGAGTTAATGTCAGATAAGTATGACAGGTACGCTGTGTCCGGCGGTTATTGATTGTTTACAGCCTGTAGAAATGCGCCACCTTGTTAATGATTGACGTCTGGATGCTTTCAGATACGGCCTACCGCGGATTTCGATCAAGGTACCTACATACAACCTAAATGTTGGCAAAGAATCAATTCATCCGGTACGACTGACCACACCCAATTCTGACGCAATATTTGGCAAATTATTTGGGAAAAAAACATGGCCCCCATTCCTAACCTCCAGTTTCTTCAAAATAAAAAATGGCAATTGTAGGGGGCACCCGGTGCGAAGGATTTTTCTGCCCACTTTTATCAATAACAGCATCAATTGATTAATGGGAGTTTGCTGATTTATTGCGGGGGTGAAGCTGAGGCTGTGTGTTTGCCTACATTAAATCTCCCGCCAGCCTTTTTACCTGCCGGAGAACCTTACAGGTAACCCCACAGTAATCCTTTCCCGCACGTCTATTCCGGCTAATTAATTAACGATACCTATCTTGACAGAGATCGGGAGTGTTATAGGAACATGCAGTTTAGTGTTGTTTTTTTTCCCTTTCTATCTCTCTCTCGGTCCGTTTTAATCGTTGTTGGTATCTCGCGAACGGTACAAAAGAGAGGAGTGGAGCCGGATGGTTGAACTTCCACAATTCGCACCTTGTGCAGGTGCTCGATAAGGACCACGGTGTCAACGGGAAGTGTCACCACGAGGCTTACCTCACTGCCCAAGCATGACCACAGATTTGTGTGGGAATCGGTTGAACCCGTGCAAAGCAGGTCCGATGAGTTCGCATTGTACTAAATTCAAAGTTGCAAACACCTCCTTTCGATGGAACACAATTTATTTGGCTCCTAACGTTTGTAAAACTGCAACTTATGTGATGTAAAGGGTGTAGTCTGCTTGTCGTTTTTTTCTGACCACTAACACGTACAAGGGCAACATCCAGAAGCATCTCAGGTAAACGCGGCATCATTTTGCCCATACCTGGCAATGTTGCATGGAATGTGTCAAATTCACACATTTCGGCAGGATTTAGCCGCAAGCACATTGTGTAATTTCCAGCAGACTAATTTGAATTTACGATCACGTCTTATCTGGTCTGTAGGATAGACACATATTTACAAATAGTTTGTGAAAATCCCGTTTCGCGATATGAACAGTTGTTGTCGCACTGGACGAGTTATGTTTCGATTGAGAATATTGATCAGATTACAAGTGGGGTGCATGGGAGATAAACAAAACGACACCCGAGAAATTTAAAGCCCGTTAGAAAACAGGCACATAGCCGTTCATAAATTCCGTGGCTATTGAGTTAACCTTGCCGTGTGTTATCCCACTTGTTGTGGTCTGCCATGTAATTCAGACCAGGAGGGAAAAAATATGAAGGGCCGGCTGACTGGGGCTTGAACCGAGGCCAGGGCTGGTTGGCATGGCAAACGGAAACTAGTGAGAAACGGGTTGGTCAGGTCTTTTGAGTCCGGCTCAGACACGGCCGCCTCGCCTTCTTTCATGCTAGCCAGCCAGGGTAGTTGCAACACTGCTCTTCCACCACCCCTCCTCCCTACCATCCAGATGGGGGGAAAGGAAGGGGGAAAACACCTTTCACCCACCTACCCAAACCCACACTCTTGCTATGGTACCTTCCTGCCATCCCATCGCCTTCGGGAATGTTAAAGGGAACCAGCTTCCGCTCAGGCTCCTAGATCGCGCGACAATACCTCTCTGGTTCGGGGTTCGCTCGCTGGAGTTTTATCGGGCGCTCGGATCTGTAAATGCGGGTGTCCATTTTTTGAGAGAAGCCACTTACAGCGGATGAGCATTAAAGGGGGGCGGATTCCTGGCAGGTGTTGAGACTTGGCTCCTCCGCTTGCACCGGCCCATATAACCACTGGCCCTTGGAATGGCATGAAATATTTTCCACCTGGAAAGACCTGCCCCCCCCCCTCCCCCTCACACACATGGATATCAGAGATGTCTCAGTTTAGAAGCCACTCTTGACAGCGTGTGTCGTGTCGCTGTCAACACGTGGATAAGACCCATTCTTCGGGCTAAGAATATCTGATTGGCCCTACACTGTTTTACACTCTGATTAAGTCGCTTCCCCGGAATAAACAAACGAATTATCGTGGTCTTTCAGGACATATTTGGACATACGTCGCAGCAGCTCAATCCTTGACAGTACAGCCCATCTGAAGTAAGACGTCATAGGGCAATAGCATAACTCGAAAGCTCGATGCAAAACAGGAAGTTAGGCCTCTTTTGCAACGAATAATTGAATCAAGATAGGCCATATCAGATCCCACACAGTTTATAATTCCAGAGAGCATGTCCCTAACCTGTCACTGATAGCCTCCAACTTCCACCTCGTATATCAAGCCGTTTCCGTTCCATCAATAGGCAAGCAGGCAGGCCCCCACATTGGCAGATCATTGGCAAGCCGGAGCCAGTGCATAAATCAAACCCTATCAAAATCAGTGGGCAAGCAAGCAACACACCGAAGGACGCCCAGGTATAAGGTGCTGCTGTTTGGTGCCTCATAACTGGGCCGATGTGAGTGAGGAAGTTTATTTCGAGCCCTGGTGCTGGAAACAATTACCTGGCAGGGCTGCAGGGGACGTGCCCACCTGTGCTTGCGTGTGCACTTTGTGCAAGTGTGGCGCCTGCGTGGATTTTTACCTGCTCAAATTATGCACGCCAAACCAGGGGCCAGGGCTACACTCCAATCCTAGTCTATACATGTGTGTGTGTGTGTGTGCACCTTCAGATGAAACAGAAGGGGGAGGTGCCGCTGGGAACACGCTCATTACCACGATACTAAATCTTGACGTTGCAATTAATGAATCTACAAATTTATGGCGCAGGAAAAAATGGCCGCGATGCTCAATCGAACTATTTTTTTTTGTCTCCACCCCTCCCCTACCCCTACCTCTTCCTGCCGGTCTAAAGATTTCATCACGGGCATTGTTGGCAAATCGGTTACAAGCCTGGTCATAAACACGTCTTTTCTTAAATCGAATCCTAGCATGGCAAGGGCCTGGAAGGAAGAACAAAGAAAGAAAAAAATCTAACGGGCACTGCAATGACCCTGCAAATGGTCTCGCATTTTGACGATTACTCCTAATTACTGCTTGCGGTGTACGCTGTATGAACAGGGCTGTAAAGTTTTGATAATCAAAGCCGGTTTTTTTTCTTTTTCGGAAATGCTAAATACTCCTCGAGAGCCAGTTTTTTATTATTATTATTTAGTTTTATGTGTTACGGCGGCGTTGGGTCATGCAATTTGGCCATTGTTTTCAGGCGGCGAGGTCAGAATCGGATGCCCCCTATACGGGGCGTCATAAGAAGGCCGCTGCAGCCAAACTGGGCACATTTTGGGGTCCTCCAGATTGGCTGGAACAACCTGCCTGCAACGCTAACGAGACAAGAGTCATTTTCCACTCTGAACTGTCCGTCACAACGACTGAAAGATTAGCAAAGCCAGCAGCTGTAATTACCAACACGGAGGAAAGGCCGCGAAACAATGCCGAGACCATGGTGCAGGTTCCGACACTGTTCACTGGCGAGAATTGCTTCTAGCGTGAGCGAGAAGCCGATGCTCGAACCCCATTGGTCAGTTGACTCGCTGACGCCACCGCGTGGTGTTGAATGGCAGGTAGGGCCACGTGTGAGTAACGCAACAAGTGCAAAGTACGACGGGGTCCGGCAGCGATCGTGTATGCAAGGCGCGGTACCGGCAAAATGACATATTGAATCACCTCAAACTGATTACCCGTACTGTTAATGTACGGTACTTTGGCATCCACACGCGTTGGGCCCAACCCCGACGGGGGTAGAAAACCACGGCTCAATTCATGTCATACCCAACCCCGGGAGCACCTGTCACTCAATCAAACCCGGCTGAACATGACCGAAAACCCATGCAACCTGCAACACTCGGTATGCCCAAGTGTTGCACGTTGTTTACCGAACGGACCTCCCGAGGCTCGAACCCAGGCGGTCCGTTCCATGATTGATTCCATATGTCCTTGCTTGACCCTGTCATATGGGGTCATCCTGGGTTGTGACCAACAGTTGAAGGCCAGAATCTTCCAAAAACGATTCTTCTTTCTTTCACCTTCTTCTGCCCCCACCAGTCCCCCGACATTCCTCACCCACCCCACGTGACTGTTCCCCCAGCGCCCATTACCAAGTCCCCCCTTTTCAGGTATGAGGGGAGGAAGAAGGTTGAGAAACCCCCCTCCGATATCATGGGGTTGGTCCCCGTCCACACTTTTGGGCCTCGGTGCGGTTGACTATAAATCAGAGGCTGGTGCGAGAGGACAACAAATGAGGGAGCCTACTTCGCACGCCTGTTACTTTCAGAGGGCTTCTTTCTGTTGGGGGACTACTGCATCGTCTCCAGGAAATCATTTCGATTTTGTTTTAAATGTTGGCGTATATATACGGACATGATTCGGAGGTTGTTTTTGCAGACATGAGTGACCTCCCAGGTAAGTTGTGTTGACAACATTGTTGGTCCATCAGGCTTCTTTTTCTCTAGCAATCGGTCGATCAATTGATATCAATCACGAACATCAACATGCGGGTAAAAGGCATGGCCGTGTGTGTGTGTGTGTCAGGGCGAGGCCAACAATTTTTTTTATTAAGCCAAAGTAGCAGTCTGTGACTTCCCATGTGGAAGCCGCGGGTCAAGAACCCGCGCCAGATACAATTATTTATTGGCGATGATCGTATCAGCGTTTGAGGTAATCGCAATCAATCAAAGTGCCTCACGAAAACCCGTTCAAACTCGGGCAAAAATCTCGTCCTATCCCCGCATTACTGTCCCATGACAACAGGTGGCGCTTGGGAGAAAATATCTCCCGCCATTTTTTTCAAAATAAAAAAGTGGGCGCGACATTATTGATAAAAATCACAGTGTAATCAACCGATGGGAACATTGCACCGCTACCAAGCTATGCAGGAAGACATCTTAATGACTCACGAAGATTCTCGCGAAATTACGGCGGGGCCAGCAATTTATTTTTACGCCATATTGCCACTTATGTCCGGTTTGGCCATGCATAAAAGGGCAAAGAGGATGGACGTTGAAAAAAAAGTAATTGGGAATTTTCCCGTAACGGCTTTGTGGACAAGAAAATAATTCCCGCTTGGAACCCATCACTATTAATCACGGATAAGTCGATAACTCAGTCACAAAGTTTCGCTATTTTCATCTCTTCCCCCCGCCGAAAGATAATCATCAGCAATGCTGCGTGTAATGAGGGGCTACTTACCGCGATTACCCAGGTATTTCTGATTAATACAAAGATGCAGCCTGATTAGCATAATTCCCCTTTCCATATAATCATTACGGTGTAATTATTAAAATGGACGCGAAGGGAAAAGAGGGGACCGAATTTCCTACGTAATGAGAAAGCAGACATGTCCGTACCATCCAAAAAAAGTTGATAGGTTTGGGTCATATGAGATACCTGAGAGCTCAACGTCCCGGGACCAGCTTCTTTTTAACTCATCCGGTCTTTTGCGTGAGAGCCTGTTCGCACTTGAGCCGCCCCTCAGGCCATCTTGGGGTCCTCAGGCGGCTCACTATGTTCTGGTGGTCATGTCGACCCGAAATACCGTTACTGATCTGGCATAAAACTTGATGGCAAAGGTGTCGTAAACTGCGGTGCCGAAAATTCTTGGGGGGTACAGTCGGCAAAACCAGGTGTAAATGCGTGGGGTCCAAAATTAGGGGGAAACGGAACCACGCAGTCACACCTCAGCCTTTCGTACGGTACCTCATGTGTCACGCTACTGTCAAATTCACACTTTTTCTACAAATTTTTCCACGTGCCGACAGTGTCAGCAATCATTTCCTGATCACAAAATAGGGTACATTTCAATCACTCTATCTTTCACCAGCTCCCAACGTCGGTGCAACAAAGGAAAACACACCCTTGCGGAAAATCCCCTGGAGGAGGACATAATAGGAAGAGACGGCACGTTGCTAGATCAAAGGCAAAAGGGGGAAGGGGGATCCCCACCCGACAAAGGAACCACCAAAGAATTTCGGGACAAAAGAGCCCACAGAAATTTGCGGCTGTAAAGTGCGGATGGGGGGGGGNGTGAGTGTCGTAAAAGTTTTCCAAAAACTGGACTTTTTCCTCCCCAAAATGCGATACCGGCATATAAGGCGGTTTCAAAATAAAAGGAGGGGGGAGGGGGACTGATCGCAAACCGTTTGTGTAACAGGGCCGAAAACATTAAAAAGGCCCACCTAATGAATCCCAATTTGATGCAGAAGGGGCGAATTAATATTTGCCGCCAGCAATACGTGAGGAACAAAAACCAGATAAGGATCGGAAATATCCTGGAAGGTAGGCCCCAACGACGAATTATAATCGTTCATTCTTGGGCTTTAATTTGTACAGATTGGACAACGTGCAATTTTCAGCCTGATTTTTTCTCTTCTTCACTAATAACTTTGGATCTTGAGTCAACATGCCAGGTATTTTAGGGTGCTGAGCATATGGGCTACCTCTGATTGTTCAAATAGGGCTTATGAGGCCATAAATTTGGGCCATATTAGGCTGGAAACACATGGTAGTCAACACATGCACACAAGAAAGGTGTTAAGATGCCTACCTTGAGGATGCAGTGTCCTATCTCCTCGTTTTCGGCCACGGTCACGTTGTAGAAGCTCTGGTCGAAAATGGGCTCGTTGTCATTGACGTCGCGGATGGTGACGGTGACGGTGACCGAGGCGGCCAGGGGCGGATTGCCATTGTCCGTGGCTACCACAGTCAACTGCGGCATGGGATCTGTCTCGCAGTCGATGTGAGCACGTGTGGTGATGAGCCCGGTCCTGCGGTCAATCTGAAACCATTCCGAGTGTGTTTCAGGTGTGTCGCGGATGGCGTAGGTGACCACGGAGTTGTTGCCGTCGTCCCGGTCTACAGCCGACACTTTGAATACCGACGTGCCCGGATCGGCCACCTCCAACACGTTAGCGTAGTACACGGTCTTCTCGAACTCGGGAGCGTTGTCGTTGACGTCCATCACGTGCAGGTAGAACGTCTTGGACGTGTTCAGTGGTGGACTACCTTGGTCTGTGGCTATCACGCTCAGGGTGTAATTCGGACGCAGTTCCCTGTCTAAAGGTTGCGACACTATCACCAGGTATATGATATTGTCGCGCGTTGTGAGTCCAAAGTGGCCGTCGCCTCCTTCCAGAGTGACATTGACGTTGGCGTACTCCTCTTTAGAATCGGGGTCGTGCACGCTGATCCTGGCCACAAACTCACCCGGTTTGGCATTCTCGGATATTTTGGGGGTGGCATCGTCGCTGAGGAATATCAACCTGATCACCGGCTGGTTGTCATTGACGTCGGTGACGCGGATCGAGACGAACGCGGTTGTTTCCAGGGGTTGTGCGCTGTTGTCACGAGCGACTACCACTAGTTCGTGTACCTCCTTGGTTTCAAAGTCCAATGCACGGTTAACTGAGATGACACCTGTCGTCGGGTCTATCCGAAACATGCTGTCCTTGTCGCTTTGACGCCTGTTGATGGAATAAGTGACGGCACCGTTCTCGCCAGAGTCGGTGTCTGTGGCGAACACCTGCAGCACGCTGGTGCCGACGGTGGTATTTTCAGTCACGGTGGCAAAGTACCGACTTTGGTTAAATATGGGCTGGTTGTCATTGACGTCTTGTATGGTTATGTTCACTCGGATGGACCCTTTGAGTGGAGGCGTGCCACCGTCGAATGCCTCAATGACTAAACTGTACGACGGGGTCGTTTCCCGGTCCAGGAAACCATTCACCTGCAGGTCGAGATACAACACACCATCTCTTTCCCTGTGCGAAGACAACCTGAACGCATTGTTGATGTTCCCACTCGCGATGCTATACCTCTGAGTGTTGTACACACCCAGGTCCAAGTCCCTGGCAGGATACAATGTCCGTTTCACATCCCTAGGAGTGTTTTCCGGGAACTCGATGGTCATCACCGGGGAAGGAAACGTCGGCGCATTGTCGTTCTCGTCCCTGACCTGTATCACCACTCGGATGTTCTCACCACTGAGCGGTATAGCCACCAGGGAGTAGGAACTCCTCATTTCTCGATCCGGCACAATCCTGGTACGGATCTCGCCCGTGGACTGATCAATGTGGAGGTCCGAGTCCACTGCGCTGCCGGGCACAGGGACAATCAAATATGGAGGCGGAGGAGGGCCCGGAGGACCAGGCCGATCCTCGCCGATGAACCCGATCCGGGTTCCCGCCGGGACCCCTTCGGACACCTCGAACTCCCGGATGTATTCGGCGGCGATGAGACGGACTGCTAAGAAGGACGCCAAGAGGCCCACCATCAGGGGACCGGCTGTCATCTTCAGAGTACAGCTCCTAGCTACCCGGCTCATCTGTAGTCCCTTTGGGCACTAATTGGTCACCTCCGCCACATTTCTAAGGGGGACTCCAGCTCCGGTTCCATCCTTCTCGCCTCCAGGTGCGATACCATGCACAGTTTCTGAAATGGACACAAATGGTGTAATCTAATTTGGAGGAAGTGGAACATTGACCCAGCCCCTGTCACTCCTACCCCAGCCTTATAAAGACCCATGTGAGCTTAGTTGCTCTCCCCCACCGATTTGGCGCTGGTGTCTCTCCACAGTCCCCAAGTAATAATAATAATAATAATAATAATAATAATAATAATAATAATAATAATAATAATAATAATAATAATAATAATAATAATAATAATAAGCGAATGCAGGGTGGTGTTAAAAAGAAAGAATGCCGCCATCAGAAATGATGAAGGGCCCCGTGCTTTTGGATGCAAGCTGAGAGGTCGAAGCTGTCCTCCGATCCTCACTTCCAATTAGCTCTCGTGCCTAATAGAAATTTGAAAAAATTGCTGACCAAGGCCAACCACCTAACTCGATTACGGCGTACGTGTCGCTTTTGCCCGGTGCTACCACATATCTATACGCAATCGCTTCAATCAATAGGGGATCCCCATTTTCGCCATCAATTTATACAGCACTATAATGCCCCCCTTCGCTATTCCATCCGGACCAAAGAAAAGGGGAGTAACATCCAGCCAAGAAGATAGTAAAAAAACACAGGGGGGGGGGNGGGGGCAAAAAGGGCCAAAAAAGCCTCATCTCCATGCAACTAGGGCTATAACCAAGCACGACAAAATTAGCCGCGCCTTTTCCATGGCCAGTGCAAGTGGCCGAACCCGGTCCCAAGGCATTTGGGGGGCTTCTCGTCCATTGCCCTTTCAATAGTCAGGCCCCCTCATCGCCTTGATGATGTGGTTATGCAGCATTTCCCCTCTTTGCCTGCTCACACGGACTCCTGATTACTAGATTACTTTCTAGCGCCACTATTATTAACGGAGATTAAACTACAAAAATTATCCTGCAGTTTATGCCACCGTCTCCGCCATCATTTTTTTTTCGTTCTCTCTCTTCTTCCGAAGGGCAGGTCCTCCACAAGGACACTGTTGTCTCCTGTAGTTTTTGGAGACAACCGCTTTTATGGCTGGTAATAGTGAAGCACCGCACAAATTACCCGATAATCATTTGAGGGAGGAGTCCGGAGTCTTTTTTTTCTGCCTTTTTGTAACTGATTACGGTGTGTGCAACCAAGATGAACGATTTTTAACAGCTATTTTATCCGGCGAGAAAATGTTCCCAGGCGTGGATCTCCTTTAATTAACCTTTAAGGAATGAGGATTAGAAAAGTTGGAGAGGGGAGAGATTCGTTGCAGTGAGGCTGCGGGGCACACAACACAGGACGCCTAAATATGCCGACAGGTGCCTCCACAATAGGTGCCTAATTAGCCGTGTCAGGGCGCTTCTGTTTTGTTTGAGAGGGGAGGCCATGATACGTGGGGCAACACCAAATTGTCATTGTTTGCTTGGGTTTGACTCACAACACAATGTTTTTTCCAAACAACCTATTGGGAGCATTGTTGTCAAACACTGCGCATTGTCCACTGCTTATTAATGCAACAAAATGATAATTTTTGGCGATATTCTAGTTCCGTTCCACTCTTCTATTCGAGATAAAATAAACTAGTGAAAAATGTACCTAGTAGTGTTGGTCAGTGTTGAATTTCGCCCCACATGGCCGCACTACTGTTAACAGCACCTCTGCCACACCCTGCCCATCACCCCCATGCAGATTGAGTAGTTGAGGTACGGGGGGGTGAGACGAGCAGGGAAACCGTCAATCCATTTACGAAGCGCCGTGACGGCACAGCCCAGTGTAAAGTAGAGTCGTGACCGGCTCCAAACCGCAGAGTATTCAATTGTACCGGCCAGTATTACTCAAGTTTTAAGCTCCGGGGATCAAAGTGCGGCCGGATTGTCTTTTTTTTGCAGAAAATAAAAATATATGTATGGAGAGGACTAAAGTGGACTTTAGGGAACGCCCCAGTGCTTTTTGGGGGCAAGGTGGTTTCCCTGTTTTCTTGACACCGGTGGAGGTCATCATACAGAAGGTCACGGGACTCTTTCAAGGCCCCCCCGCTGGACATTATGTTCACGACTTTCCAATTTTGCGTGATTTTTCAACCCTGCCAATTGAATAGGCAACGACGGGAGAGGGCACAACACCATTAGTAGGGGGTATACCATTTCATTTTTTGGAGGATGGTGTTAATTTTGCGGCCAAATTAAAATCCGCTAATTTTAGAAATGCGGAAAATATTGCCAAGTGACTCACCTCGAGTCAAATATTGTCTAGAATATTTTAGCTGTCACCCGGTTCGGTTATGCAACTCTATGGCACGCTAGGCAAAGCTCAAATGCAATAATGTTATGTACCGCTATGCAATTCCTTGCAGCAAACGTAGGCCATGTTTGCCTTTGGCACGAACTACTTCGAGTAAAGGTTTTGCAGCACTCACGGTATGCGCGTTTCCTGGACAATAAACACCAGATATTCTGTCTAAATAAGTATAACTGCCGCAGTAACCTTTCCAAAGTGTAATTGCATTTCGTTTTATTGCCATACCACGATTCAGTGCTAGAAATATGCAGGACAATATGAATGCCGTTACAAAATTTCATGGACTGTTATATGACAAAACGTGACAGACATTTCCTTTGCACTTAAAACACAATTAAATATTTAAATATATGCGACGTCGTCCAAGACCACCCTCGACTTAATGTATTTCAGAACTCGCCACATTTGATTTTTACATATTAGCTGTATACTGAGGTTAAAGTATACTGTACAAGTAGCTAGAGATTAAAATAGATCAATCATTGCGGAGTATTTATTTATGTACACGCATGCTATTCTCAGTCCGTGGCCAGCAAAATACATTAAAATATAGGGTCTCGGGTGCTAAACATATGGCAGTCTGGTCGTTTTGGAATACTAGCTAGGACAAAAAATGTATGTCATGTTATGGTGTTTTCTAAGACGAGTTAGGCAGCAGGTTGTCGGATCGCTATTCTGCTGTTATCTAATTTTTTGTGGATTGAAGTAATATTTAACGCCTAGGTGTCAATTACTTTAAAAACTCAAATATTATGACATCATTTTGTGGCTACTATTCAGCGAATTTACGTTCAATATTCAGCATTGGAAAAGTCTTCCTCATGGGGTTTTCGCACAGTTGTTGGTATTATTATTATTATTATTATTATTATTATTATTATTATTATTATTATTATTATTATTAGGAAAGGAATTTTCGACATTTTCAGGTTAAGCCGCGTAGGCTTCTAAATTTAAAAATAAAATACATCCCCTTTAGCGCATTGTAGGTATAAGGTACTAGGAAAAGTTCAGTAATTACGTATAAAATGACCCGGTTAACAAAATACTTGACAAGTCCAGCACACAAAATCGGCCATATTGACCACATTGTAAACACTGTAAGAAGAGAGCATTGTGCACATACAATAAAGCAAGAAGTATTCTTCTATTTTGCCCTTACAATGCTTAGCACTTTTCACATGAAAATATACGGTACCGGCACTTATCTAAATTTTCACACGATCTGTATACAGCAAAACTGCCAGCTTTGGTGAAACAAACTAAACACCATGTGAGCTACTGCTAGTACTAAAATTTCAAATATTCTAACCAAGACCTAACTTTCCAAGCTAAAAATGCAAGACAAACTATACACGCCACATAAGAGTTGTTATAATATAAATGTGCAGGCCTCTCTCCTAAATATATAAGTTAAATTACATTTAGATTAATATTAGCACCGATTGCACCACAGTCATAAGACAGGATGTGAAAGTACATTACATTAGTTCACGAAAGGGCACGTGCTCTGCAGGTATAATAGATTAAGTAAAGATTCCAAGCTGAATCATTTGCATATGTAAATTTACAGTACCGTAATCTTTTCAAGGTAGAAATTTATATATTTTCCCGTCAATTTTATGACGGAAAGTAATAAAAGTTGATTGCAGAGTGAGATGATCTGTATCGCTATAAAAATGAAGGGAGTGATTTCCCATGTGCACCCAGCTGTACTGTATATACAATATGTATTACGTGATGTATTTCACACATTGACTACATCATATCACACCAAATTACTTAATGAAACTACACACGTGATCGGCAAGAAAAAAATATATACCAAAGAAAAATCCTGGCTGGAATCAGCCTGGAATTTGGGTGGTGTTGACCTCCCCCCTAAATGACCTCTGGAAAAACTTAAGGAAAAACAAGTGGCGGGGTCTAGAACGAGTGACGGCGGAGGGGGGGCAAACGGGCGGTGGGGGAACCCAACCCCAAGGATGGCCAGGGCCTGAGTTCTCTTTCTCACCTGAGCTTACCTGTGAAGGGAGTCGATGGCCGCTGAAGCCACCCCAAACACACACCTGCGCGATTTCCCCACCCAACACTCGCACACTGGTTCAACCAGAAAACCAATCCAGCAATACAAACACACACTCCCACACTGCACTGCCCCACACACAACAATCCAGAGTGAGGTTAATTGTTGGCGTGTCCCAAGAATCAATGGCTGAATGGGCTTGGTAGACCAAGACCTTACGAAGGTCTGGCTGACACTGGTCTTCAAGGGCTCACTACTCGCTTCCCGCCGCCACCACCCTTCCCCCCTCCCTTCCCCCCTCCCTGCTCCAGGGAGAGATCACGTGGGCTCCAGCTCAACCAATCACACAGGAGCAAGGGGGTGCCATTGTTTATAGGGATATAGAAGATGGGGGTCGCGCCGGGTTTGACCCAGGAGGGACCAACTGGGATCTAATTGTTCACGCCCTCCTGAGGTGTCTGGGGACATCTTGGGGGTGCTGTCAACGGGAACTGCTGCCACTTTTTTTACTCAAAAATATGGTGTGTATGTCTGTCACTTGTTCCAGGTCATCTCCAATGGGGTCCATCAGAGAATGTTTGCGCCAATTGAATTTATTGCGGGATTGATGTACTATTTTTACCGCATGTGAGACATCATTCCAGTTTCACGTTCTAAGACCATAAAAATTACGCCATAAAAATGTTATAAGTCAGTGTGGGAAGGAATTTTAGAGCGGAAATATGAACAAATGTTTTTCACACTCTTCTTAATCTGCTTTTCTGTACACATGGTCGTGTGAACGCCAATTGAGTATTCATTTCAGTTTGTGATTTTTATGCACTCAACTGCTTATTATTATGCAGTTACCAGAAATATTAGTCCTTAATCATAGGAAATGCTCATCTTTTCAAATACGCGACAAAAATAATATATAATAAAAATAATCCACCGTATTGGACAAGACGTTAGCCCACAATAGTATCGGCATCAATGTCTCGTAAGCTCGTAATTTGTAAAACTTCTAAAAATACGTAAAATATTGCACGCATTTTTCTCCTTTAAAAATAAATTTTAGGTCTCATATCCCAAACTTTATGGGACTGACGGTTTTATTTTTGGGTTTTATTTCATGACTCGAGAAATTCCCATGTTTTATTTTACGTATGCCCTCCCTTAATTACTTATGGAAATGAATAATCATAAAAACAATGTAGTATCGAGCGTGCTCAGTCATAAATCTGACTAATCCAGGCATATTCGCTAGTAGGGCGTGTCAATAGTGTACGGAATTCAGGGAAGAAGATTTGAGCACTTGTTTGAAAAGACCTGGAAAAGACCCTGCATTATAGTTCACTTACAAGGAGGCCACAAAATAATAAATAAGGAGCTCCAAGATTAAAGCAAATAAGTGATGTTCAAATTTGTTTGTTAGGCTTTGAAATAAGCCCCGCAGATATTTAAAAAAAAACTCGCATTGGCATCCGAGGACAAGGGTACAGAAATTTTTCTATGGGGAAATATATCTGCAATGCCCAGAGGAGGAGAATGTCATGAGAATTTTTAATAAATAGTATACTTAGTACTGGCATTCGTGTATACCTTTACAGATTAGTTCGGTTAGACTGTAATGCATGCATAGAGAGACTAATCAAAAGTACAGCATAATTTCAAAAGTTTTCATGCATTAATAACTTGACCTAAGGACTTGATAAAAGCTCTTCTTAAATAAATGAATATTTATTTTTGGACTTAGTATATTTTCACTGGTCGAAAGTGTTTGGGCCCGGACTTATATCCTTAACCCAGCTCTTGATATAGCTGTAAATTATGGTTGTAGTGGTCAAAAATTGAATGAAGTATTCGTGAATACTTAAAATGCAGAACGATCAGAAACTCATTGAATGACTTCGAGAAAGTGTAATAATTATAATTCTCCAATAAAAACCGTTTTAAGAACACGCTTTATGAGGTAGCGAACTCGATTCTGAGAGCCTGTCACTACGCCGCGCCGTCTGGTGTGGAGGTTGCGAACTCACCGACTCACGTGACTACTACCGCTATCTGGCGTGGAAGTTGCGAAGTCACCCCCTAACGTGAATACCTACCGCTAGATGGTGTGGAAGTTGCGAAGTCACCCCCTAACGTGAATACCTACCGCTAGATGGTGTGGGAATGGCTAACTCACTGCACGCGTACTCACACACATCCGTGGCGGTGAAGCTAATACAGGATGTTTCAGAGTCACGGGTCAAGCGCGCGCGAGAGGGTGGGGAAAATCGTAGGTAGTGGCAACCCCGGTCGGTTTTATAAAACAATTAGAAATACGTAAGTAATCCATTTATTTATTACGGCCGTACGGCGTGACGTCACATCCTTTCTGTTCGAATTGACTGGCGCGGACTGGCCGATGCAGTAGTGGGTTGAACCTGGTTGAGCGGCTTTTTAGCCTTGCGGGTTGCACTGAAAAAGGCGCTCTCATGCTTATACCGGTAGGGTACTGTACACACTACTGTACAGTACCCTACCGGTATAAGCATGAGATCGCCTTTTTCAGTGCAACCCGCAAGGCTAAAAAGCCGTTCAACCAGGTTCAACCCACTGCACGTCTGCCAGTCCGCGCCAGTCAATTCGAACAGAAAGGATGTGACGTCACGCCGTACTGCAGTAACAAATAAATTGATTACTGCCGTATTTCTAATTGTTTTATAAAACCGACCGGGGTTGCCACTACCTACGATTTTCCCCACCCTCTCGCGCGCGCTTGACCCGTGACGCTGAAGCACCCTCTATAAAGCGTGTACTACTACTACTACTACTAATACTAATAATAATAATAATAATAATAATAATAATAATAATAATAATAATAAAGGGTTGAAAATTGAAAATTGCATTAGGCCTTATTGGCTCAATTTAATTCAAACAATTCTGCAAGGCCCTTAATTTATATAAAATAACACTGATGTGACCATCAAAATAAAGGATTTAACAATATCGTACAAATAAATTTAATAATGCGGCGCGGAATTCGATGGGTAAGCTACCATAACCCAAAGTAGCTGTGGGTTTCAAATCTGCTTTCCATTTTTATCTATACTACATGCGGTTTTCTTGCAATGATAATAATGTAATAATTTGATTATAAAATTTCTACAATTAACTGAAATGAAACGACTGATTTATTTTTAAAAACACGTCTTAACCTAATTACCCCAATTATACAAAAAGATAGTGTTTCTAAACACAGAAAAACTCATCTAGTATATTATAGGGACATAAAATATTTTTCAAATAAATAATCAAAGCTACTGTAACTAAGGGAACTTTTTGGCTACATAACCCAAAATTAGTGTTATTGGAATATCCTGCTGGGTTATCAAAGAAGCAGAAATCAGATAGGGCAGCTGGGATGTTCCAATGGTGGCCGATTACTGCTGGTATGGTGCTTAGTAAGAGATGACCCTCACAGAAAATTAATCCCAAATACAAGTCATCCTAGATTTCATTTGATTCAAAGAGGAAATGCCAAGAGAGCTAATATTTTGGGCCGGGGGCCGGTATGGCCAAAAAGTTCCCTTGCTTAGCTTTGATGATTTATTTGAAAAAGATTTATGCCCCTATAGTTTAAATTAGACATGTTACAGTATTCTGTGTGTTTCAGAACAATTTTGGTATAATATTGGGATAATATATTATAATTATATTAAGTGTTTTTAAATTATTTGTTCCATGTAATTGGTAGTAAGTTATACAGTATAATCAAATTATCACATTAATATCATTGTAAGAAAACCGCACACGATAGTCGATAGGGAAAAAATGGAAAGCAGATCTGAAATCAGCACTCTGGAGTTCGGGTAGGTCACCCATCAAACCTCGTGCCGCAATATCATTGCAGGGTAGTGTAATATAGTACCGTATTATTAGTAGAGGATGGTTAACTCAATTTCATCCAAAATGTGACTGATCGTCCTGCATTAATTTTCAAGTCTTCACATGTTAAATTGTCTGACAGCCATGTCTCATGTGGCCATATTTTCCTCTTATTTCATACAAGTCATTACTACTGTACCCCTTTTATTAGCTCGCACACACTGAAGGAGATCCCGATATTGTTGCCATGTGTAGAAAAATTTACAATATTTTTAGCGCATGCAGTTTCTTTCGAATATCTCAAACCTGCTTATACGCTGCGACTATACTGTGCTTTGAATGAATATGTGATATTCTGGGAAGTTTTCTCCGAGAAGAATGCATTTACCGCGCCTTCAGGCAATGCTACGTACACCCGCGAGCATAAACATGGAGACGGCAGGCCCTCACCTTCGGCAGGCTGCAATGCCAATTTCAGCAATTACGGTATCAAATATACTGTCATAAATACACGAACACACGCCTGAAGCAGCTAACTCGGTCCAAAAAGAGTTCATTCATTTGAGTCGGATAAAGAAAGGTCAAAAAAGGGCCTGCAGTCTCCATCTTTATGCTCGCGGGGGTACATATACGCGTATTCAACTAGATTTTCACAATATGATGTTTCTTGGGTTTGTTCTCACTCCTGATCTGAATTTGAGTAATTATGCCGACTACTCTTCGGGATGCGGTGTGATAATCTTAGGAACAATATTTAACTAAAATGATAAGTTATTGCAAATTGTGTTTTATGAATTCAGTATCTATACTCCCGGGAGGGAGACAAATAACACAGCACCTGCGTTATTGCACACGTTTGGTGTTTAAGAACCACGTCACGATTTACAATATGCAAAATAACGTTGAATTTTACGCTGAAAATTTGCATAAATAAAAAACAAAATGTCGCTTTTTATTCACCATTATAGAAACAACGTTCACTAAAAATAATCGTGCAACGTAGCGTCCTTGACCCAGGAACAAGTTACTTTTTGTTGAATATAGGAACCTGAAAAAAGTTTTGTAGCCTGGAAAGTATTTTTTGTTGCACTCTGAAACATAACAAGTCTTCTTAATGATGCTTCATTGTTTCTTATAGGGAAGTTTTTTCATTAAATAGGATATCTTATAAGAAAGGTATGACTAGGTTGAACTCATCGAATGTATACCAGTACCGGTAATAAAGAATGGTACGACACTATATGGACGAAATGATTATTCTGATCCCAACCCCTAGGTCGCCAGCATGTTTTTAGGGGTCATGAGGAAGTCAGGGAAAAGGGAATCAAAATAAACAAGGAAAAAAAGCAAATAAGGAAAATTTTAGGGGGAAAATTCATATCTAATCTACGTAATAATTGCACCTGGTTGAACATTTTGCTAATTAAATTTTTTATTTAAAAATGGCGATGGGTCATACGAGTCACGAGAGGTCCAGGAAAGGTTGTCCATACAGGGCGTCGTCGAAATAAGGTTGGGAATAATGCTGGATAATCAGGATAAACATTTCGTCCATAGAGCCGTACCATTCTTTATGAACGAGACTATACTTGTACCTGTACTATACAGTATTTTCTGTGTGAAGCAAAACTAATATTTAAAAATATTGCACTAACGATTCCGATCATTATTCCTGAACTTTCGTGACTCCCTATAGTTCTATGCGTCAGTATTATTTTAATACTAATATTACATAGCTTATATGTTCTTATATGCCAAACAACCCTTTAACTTGACAGGAATGGTTTATCCGTAGGCCTATCTAGTGCTGGTGTATTTCTCTGCCAAAAGACTGCAGCAAATTGCTTCTTACTGTTTAGTTATAATTGCAGCCCTTTTGACATATCAAGTGGATAATACGGCATTACAGGGACGGAATCTATAGCGCAATTATTGTCCTGAGGGAGACCGGGGGAAACATACAGAAACACTCCGGTCGAGACGGGAGTGTCGCACCTGTCACTCCTGGAATGACAATCTGAAAGTCTATAGAGACTGTTGATAGGCTGCCTCGGTAATTAAGAGTGTTTCTGATGTTCTTTTATGATTGTCAAAGAGGGGGCATGGAGTGTGTCAAGTAAATGACACTTGTCAAGGTATAGAGACATAACCCTCATTCTACAATACTCAGTATGCAGTTTGCGTCCCATCTGTAGCCGGGTGGCTGCCTGCTACATCTAATGAGATAGCAGTTCAACAAAATATTGCACTATACCGTAACACATAAATTTTAAACTGAATGGCAAGGTGGAGGATCGTGTACCTGCCAAAATATGGTATATTTTATGCTTGAAGTGGTTCAAGTATACAAACTGAGTTGTTGAGACCAAATGACAAAACAAAAATCGGTGCACATGAATTTTATATTTTAAAAATTTATGAGTATAAACTCTGCAAATGAAGCCACCGAAACATTTCAATTACAAAGGAATTCTCAATAACTTTTGTAACGGGGGAAGGTGGGGTTCTTTATTGTACATAGCCTACTGGGGGAGCGAAGGTATATGGTACCGGACCTGGGGAAGGGTTAGGGGCACTTCTGGGTGTTGTAATTTTATTAACTACTAGCTTGGAGTGTGTCATATATTTAATTACAGTAAAACTTCTATAGGTTGAATCTCCGTTGGGACCGGAAAAAACTTCGAGTTATAGAAGATTCGAGTTAGAGAAGTTTGGAATTTTTAAACACATAACTCTATAACTGAGGAAGCCTACCTTTATATCCAGCGACGAAAGTTGTTCAAAAGTTGTGTCGGGAACACAAGCCGCAGCTTTTGACGTGAATACGTCTTTAAAATCGGATCAGTATTGGGGGAGTGAATTGATTGCTTATTATCAGTATTGAAGTCTGGATACATGCAGCACGGTAATCCTAAAGTCTGGACACATTCATGGTGACCCTAAAGTCTGGACACTCATGGTGACCCTCCTAAGAATATCCCTGCATGCCCCCCTGCATGCCCCCGCCATGGGTCCCATGGCAGGGTCCTGACTATAACACTCACACGCCACTTAGGATATAGTAGACTCGGATATAATAGCCTGTAACGCTTTTCTGTAACGCGCGAGTTTGCCTCCATGCCCCCTATGCGGATCCGAATTTAGCCACTCCGGATATAGTAGACTCGGTTATAATAGACTCGGATATAGTAGACTGTAACGCTTTTCTGTAACGCTCGAGTTTGCCTCCATGCCCCCTATGTTGATCCGAATTTAGCCACTCCGGATATAGTCAAGAGCATCGGACGAGTTGTCTTTGGGCTAATTTTCGACGGGCGAGTTGTCGTCGGGCGAATGTGCATCGGGCGAACTCTGACGGAACCATTTGCCACTTTACAAAATCAGGTGACAGGTTGTCACGTGGAAGGTCCTAGATTCGAATCCTGATGATGATTACCGAGATTTACTTGAATTTCCCTTGTGACTTATTTCACACACATAAAGGCAATAGTAAATTTTCTCTACATATTCTTGTATGCCCATGCTTCATGGCCTTTAATTTGTTTCAACTTCTTCGGCATCAGTGTAAGAACCCCTGTCGAGGAGTGTTTCTATATATACAGGGTGTTTCCGAGCTATCTTTACAAACTTCTATAGGGATAATAGAGGGGACCAAGACAAACATATTTCATATAGGAACTCCTGTCCGGAAACGCCATCTAGAGGGGGTTCATAGACAAGGAACGGGTGTGCTCAGTCGCATTTCCGGACACTGGTTCCTATATAAAATATGTTTGTCTTGGTCCCCTCTATTACCCCTAGAAGTTTGTAAAGATAGCTCGGAAACACCCTGTGGTTCTTACTCTGATGCCGAAGAAATTGAAACAAATTAAAGGCCGGGAGCCCGAGAGCCTGAAATGCGTGGTATTATTTTGGAAACAAAACAGTTTATGTCATGGTATCTCATAAGTAAAATATAGTTTGCCCAGCGAAAGAATGAGGCTATGATGTCTCTCTTTAACAATGAATAACTCGCAGGTTGCTTGGCGACTCATTCTGATGGGAATTGGTTTGAGAAAGTGACGTCATGTCATTCTTTCACTGGTCAAACTACAGTAAGCGAAAGAAAATTCATGTTTCGTAGCTATGATGGATTTCCATAGAATAACCGAGTAAAGCCTTTGTTTTGTGTGGGGCTGGTGCGTCGCATCCTCTGTAACTTGGTTGCCTGAGTGGCTCAAATTTAGGGCGTTCTGAAATAATACTTGCCTGGATAACTGGCCTTTTGGAAATAAATGAGAACTTAATTGTACGATGCAAGGGAATCTTGTCATTTAGAAAAACAGGCACTCCTGCTGCAGATATCTTTGCCAAAAGCCAAAGTGAGCGCGTTTGAAATAGACCAAAAGTGGACTTATGGCCATTTAGAAAATAATGTTATAAAGGTCTTCCCGACAACAGCCAAAATAATAGTCAGTCATATTGTGACTGAAGATTTATTTTCTAAAAAACCAATGTTGCACAAAATTATATCAGCATTGGTCAGCTGAGGCCTTTGGGTGTTAACTGTGGGTTCCCAGGATTATTCAATTAGTTTATGACACGGTCCAGGATTTACCTTTAGAATGCCAATGAAGGTCCGGACCGTACCCCCTCCCCCCCCCCCAAAAAAAAACCTCCCCTCCCTTACTTCATAATTCACAAAACACTTCACTAGTGCGAAAAGTTGCACTTTTCGTCCGCAACCAACTTCGCGAAATCTGATGGGTGCGAAGTTGTCTGACAATTTGCAGGCAGACTACCAAATGGTCTTTGTGACAAGTTGCTTCGGTGTTTATTTCTTATCCTGTCCTCTGCCTCCACCTTCCTCATGTTCTTCATGGGTCCACCAAACTACCCTTTGACTGCCTTTGACTCACACCACACAACTACACAAGAACTGATCACGTGTAAAACCAGCTACTATCTGCACCAAGACCTCTGAAATGAAGTCCCAGTCTAGAACCAAAATAGGGGAAGAATTAGAAAAAGGAAATGTGGCCGATATAGTTTCCATTAAATTAAAATGGGTCAGTATAAATTGATCCCATATCCTACCCATTAGTTCCTACAAACAACAGGGGTCCGTTCAAGCAGGGGTCATTTCTTGGAAGTGAAAGCATGTGCAGCAAGGGTCAAGGGTCTATCTAGGCAGGACATGTTGAAACATTTTTCCATTTGTGATATGTAGTTGACATCGTGGCGGTCCGGACAAAATTTCTCCACGGTCCGCCATGCAGTTGAATAGCTCTGGAATATCCTGCTCTTATAAGTTTAGTTTATCGGATGTATACAGGGTGTTTCTAAAGGTGTGCACTTTCTTTTGGACTTAGGTTCCTTGCGATATTCCAAGAAGAAATGCGGATGATTTTGCCCATATTGTCTTCATTACGGAGAGAGTCTATACTCTATAGTACATTAGTACATGTAGCACCAAGAGCTAATGGTAGCAATTAAACATTTGTTGTGGTACCCAAAGTTAAGGGAACCCATGTATATACTGTACAGTGTAGCAATGTGGTGGAATAACCTGCAAAATGTCCCCTGAGCTTTTGATGTGGAGTCATACATATCACTGCTAGAGCCCATAAAATGGGCTTTCCTAAGATGTAACTCACTGCCCCACTTGAAGGCGAAGCGACAAAAGTGTGCGTGAGATTTTTACATACAGGTTATGTGAGCTAGCCGTAGCCCATTGTCAATTTTTGGGAATTGCGTTGTTAAAGTGTCTTCGTATGGTAGCACAATTCCGGATGCAATAATCGCCAGCTGCATTTGGCATGACAAACGGGCTAAAAGTATTGCTTCACAGCTATATATTGTATCAAAGAAAACTGGTTGGCGACTTTGGCAATATTATGGCGACGTGGAAACGGATCAGTAAATATGCACAGGTCTTTGTAAAGATGATAAAATATTCCAGAATGAATGAGTTGGGAATCAGACAGCCGGATGGCCTGTGTTGAAAGTTTCTCAAGCCGTGCAAAAATGGGAGCCACCGAAGACGCCATGGCCCGGTTTTTTCCCAACCGAAAATAATGAATGGCTTATACTGTATTTCCTTTGTATAGTAGGGCCCAAGCCATAATTTGTGGATGGCAATTATACAGTAGGCGGGAGTGGAATTTATTTTTACAGTGTCATCCGTCGTTCTAATGACACAATTAAGTTTATGGCTCTTCGTGGCGATGGTATAAGCATTCCAGCAGCGGCCATTTTCTTTGAAATGACACAATCCTGTGCAGAAAGGGGCTGGTGTATAATTTGGCAAGCATGATGCGTGCACTGGAAGGGCAATTCGTATACGGACTGACTGGGCGAGCCTGTCTGGCGGCCACTGCAATGACATCAGATGATGCCGGGTTGCGTCCCTTATAATAATGCTTCTTATGCGCCCGCGAAATCCTCCCCCGTCGATGATAACGTTCCCAGGAATTTTTCCGGGCCTCTCATTTATCTCCAGTATCATTTGCAGGTACACGTCACAGCCATTTTTTTTACAAATAATTCTCATATCAAGAGTTCCCATACGAAAATTTGGATTTTAGTTGGCACCTTTTGAACCTGATGAAATATATGACCTGTTTGTAGGCGTGTAGGTGGGCAGCCTATACTGGCATCGTATCCGAAGTGATTGCACGTAACCTACGTAGTATATAGGAGGAGAAGATGAGAAGGAGAGACTCGAAATTGATTAGCTGCAGGGCAAGCACGTGAACCTGATTGTTTTCTCGGGAGGCCGGCACCAGCAGAAAAATGGCATTTTGGGTTCCTTCCCCCCGAACAAGAAGCAAGAAAAAGAGAGATAGATGGTAAGAAAGAGAGGGGGAGAAAAAATTGCTCTGGTCGTGTATAGGCCTATGTACCCTCGCATGTGTGTAGGGAGGGAAGTGGGGGGGGGGGGTTGTAAGGTGGGTGCTGTAATCCGGGTTGTGAAGCCGGCCATCGTCCAGCTAATCATGGCTACCTGCCCACTCTCATCTCATCCCGAGCTATCTCGATCGGGTTAATAATCGGACAATGCAGCCCTCCTTCCATCCCACCTTGCATGCTGGGTCGCCTCAATTACTTCTTTCCATGCCCACCTTAATTGCACTTCCTCTATCAGCAGTCTTGGGAATGGAATTCCGAAATTTTTACCATCACCCACCGTTATGTATACATTGGCAAATTTTGAGGGGAGGGAGGGGAGCCTAGGCGTGCAGGGTTCTTTTTTTGCGTCAGTCTTAATTATGGGGTTGTGTTCATTCGGTGGTGCACACATGGATGGTGTCCGTTCAGACACTTTTGGTCTTTCATATTGAGTTCTTGACCTTGGTTGGTGACCCCACCCCGCCCAAAGAAGGGGCTGAGAGAATCAATTTTGAACTTCTTGCAGATTCATGTTGTCGATACGGAATGTTTCCATTTATTTATTTATTTATTTATTTAAGTTATTTATTTATTTATATTGTTGATGATTTGTTTATTTTTAAGGCGTGCATATTGTTGTGTCTTACATTTGTCATGGAAGACTGATTAAAAGCACGCAATATATACATCTCGCTTCAAAATTGAGCTCACATTCTGTCTGTACAGTGTTTGATTATTTGATTGGTACGAGTACGGTACCTATGCGCGATGCCTTGGCCATGAATACTACTGAATGAATTTAAGGCTGTTTCAAGGAATAACAAAAACCAATTATCCGACAAGCAAGCACTAACTGCGATCTACAGTATCATAATCACCCGATTGACCTCGTATACCATGGAGATGCCCTCGTGATGCAACAAATGGAGTAAACTCTTCTAATAAAAATGACATTTATTTTTATTTATTTATTTTAAATATTCGATAAATTTTGAACGAAACATTTCCGTATACCCTAGGTATAATTATAGTGTCGTTACTCATCTCGTCACATGGATTTATATAATGTATACAATCCTATATCATTCCGCTGACAATATTATAATTGACAGCCTGCATGGGCTGCATGCATGCTAATGAACATAATGAACGATATATTAAACTGTTACAATTATTGTAGAGTACCAGTACATTATTGCATGAAAATTGCGGGGCAAAATTGAAGAGACTTGTAGTCTACAGTACATGTGAAAGTAGTTTTTAGCACCTACTAAGAATGTATCTTATGCATGTGGTGCCTTATTATTACAGTTGGCAGCCTGCTCGTCTCCTAGGAAGCGTATTGTAGTTCAGAGAAAATAGAAAAGTCTCCATTATAATTTGATCTCCACATACATCGAGATAGCTGGCTCAGCACAGCCTCTGTCCGGGATTGTGGACATCACGCAGGGATGCATAAGCTGTGAGGAATCCGGTTGCAGTTCCTCAGTGCAGCTCCTGGAGCCGGTGAAGACTATAAGGTCCGAAGATAATGGCCAACAGAGGAGTGCCAGGAGACAAGCTGGGTAAGTTGGCCTGCTTCATGTATGCATCCCAACAATTCTTTGCAACCGGGTCTCTTCTCTCCTGTCCAGGGATTGTGGTAGACCCCGACCTGAAGAAGTCTCCTGAGGAGATCCATCGACTTCTCCTGGAAGCATCGGAACAGCTTGTGTCCGAGAACCGTTCCTGCAGCACCCACCTGCGCGCAGTTCGTCTATCCCTGCGAGGATTCCAAAGCATTCCAGAACCCACCCCAGAAGGTCTGCCTCCACATAACAAGTTCATATAGTTTACCAATACTTACTTCCAGCATACAGCATGTGTTATAATAATTATGACTGTTCTCTCCCATAGACCTAGGATGGATCAAGATGTTGCAGCAAGACATTCAGATGTTCCACGCCCAGTTGGTTGGAGCCTGGCAAGAATATTTGCAACTCAGGACCAGCCTTCTCCTTCGAGGGGAGTAACCCCTATCGGCAGAGGCCTAGTGACAATGTATTGATTGTTATACCAATTTGGGAAATATATCATTTTAAAATTCCAAGTTATCTCTTTCATTCATCAGCACTCACTTCAGTGTTCCTCGCTTTGCACGGATGTTTGCAAATAAGTGACAAAGTTGCTCTTTGGAAACGGGAACATTCAAACTTATCACGTGCACTAACCCATAACAATATGGGGTGAGGAGTATCCTCCTCTTTCATATCCAGGCCAGCAGCATCTCAGCCAGCACCAGCAGTTTACGCCTTGCGTCTGTCGCAGTCTGTTGGAGGCTGGTTGGAGGTCAATATTAGCTAAGGGACATATTGAGTTACGGCTCTGAAAGGTGTACTTCTAGTGTTCCAATCCTATAGTTTATTTCCTGAATTTGGCGAGTGTCTCTTTACACCTATAGACTAATGTCGCGACATTTCATCGTAGATTTTACATGATAATTTCTCTGTGAAATATTACCGTTACGAGTGATTTTAAACTTTTAAGATTGTTAAACCTTCATTGCCTTCATTCTTATTACAGTAAAATGGCATATAGGGATAGGCCACATAGACCTTCACAATATGGGAAGAAAATTACCATCTCATAATTCGTGGGTCTATTACATTGTACTTCCACAAAGGCAATTAACAATTAAATATAATAGTTATGACTGTACATTAGTAGTCTATAGGCCTACTGCAATAAAATACCGTATACGACTTTGATTTTTATATTTTATTTAATATTTAGGATTTTTATGAATAGGATAATTATAGAGTTTCGCTGCACAAAGTAATAAAAAAGCTCGTAGTTGAGCAAATTTTTCCAAGGTTTTATCACTGAATTTTTAATAATATATGTTGAGTTGCCAATTTTATTATGCAGTTTGTTCCAAGCAGCTCTATGCAACTCCTTTGATATGGTAGGGTACTTAGACTGTTGGAGAGTCTCCGCCACAGCGGATTTGGCGCTGCAGGCGCTCAATGAGGCCCCAGGGGCACTCGGGCGGTTGGCGGGCGAATCTGCAGACGGAGGCTGAGGACATAAAAGGAGCATGCAGCGATGTTGTGCGGTGAGTCGGGGGGG
>KZ538002.1:188759-193759 GCA_000934665.2 Catajapyx aquilonaris
AGCTGCCCCCCCCCCCCTGGCTACGCCCATGCATGGGCCTGAATCGAGGGGCAGCAAACTGGTTCATGGTCAGAGACATCGTCATTATGAGATTGTTGCACGCGTGAAGTACACAATCAACATGAAAAGACGACACTGTTTGATAGTTTTCACAAAAACTTTCGTCGGTCTAAAAAAATAAATATCTAGGAGGCTCTGCTCTCCAAAAAGGGGTCACAGGGTCATTTTGGGCAGGGATGCATTTTTCATCCCTTGGGGTGGCCTACCAATCCACCAAACTTGAAGAAAATCTGTTGGAATCTCATGAGTTGACCTGTGCACACCAAAAGAGAGGTCATAGGGTCATTTGGGGCAGGTCACTCTAGTTGCGTCTTTCATCCCTTGGTGGGGCCTATCTAGTTTTGTGGCTCTGGAATATCGCCTTTTGCCTTGTATTTTGACGTAATTAGCAGCAGAGGTGATGTTTGCACAACACTATAGGTCAATCAGAATTAGAAAATCCAAACATTTTCAAAATTTAGGAGGGTAAAAAGAGTTAACTTGGTTGTACCTTGCTCCGCACCCCCAGGGGTCACTTCACACCCCCTGGGGGTGCGGGCACCCCTGGTTGGGAACCCCTGCTCTACATGCTGTGCGTCTGTGCTTATTACAAATGAATACATAACACAATGATATCGTGGAAGAATTGTTGGGAAGAAATAAATTGCGTAGAAATGCAGGTTCCGAAAAAGTTTTTCAATACTGTGTACGCATATCTTGTGTGCGGGTTGTATGAAAAATTCGACATTTTTTTTCGGAATGATCTCACTCATCACTCATGTAAACATGAGAAAATGCTGAATTTCAGATGTCCAGTTACCTGATTTTCCCAAGTTGTCAGACTTACGCACACCTACCTGGAATTAATGATTTTAAAAAATCACGTATCCGATATCCATTTCTGGTGTGGGTGCACTAACGTTTTCTGTCATTGAAATCACTTGAAAATATGCATTTAATGCTGTAAATTAATCCAAAATAGATTCAGCAACACATATAGACATAATTATGAGGGGTGTGGTGGAAAAACACGATAACCCACATTTTTCTCATTTTTGACCTAAACACCTAGCAACTATGTATAAAGACATGACAAATGTTTGGGATATACGGACGTTATAATCGCAAGCGCAAAGGGAGAAAGATGGCTCTGTCCACGATGGTACGTGCAAGTGAGGATGTAATGGGTATGTCCAGAGGAACAATAACGATGTGTACTTTCATAATATATACTATACACCACACCATACACCGACCTCCTACATATACACACTCATTCCAAATTTTCGCAATTACATTTTTGACGGATTTAACACATATTTAGAGATTCCCAGTGAGTACATGGAAAAAATATTTCTTTTGTTTACAGTTTGAAAGAAAGCATACAAACAGAAAATTGGACTTTTTGTTATCCCTTGCAAAAGAAAATGAAAATGTGTAGGTGGGTAGGAGGGGAGGTTGTACAAATTTATTGTTCTAGGTGTATCGAAATATCTGCATTCATATATTATGTGGTATGCTGTTAACGGTTCTTACATATTACACCATTCACAGAAAACCTCATCATACAGCTTTATGGATTCTTTCTTTAGGCGTAGGAATCTCGACTTATTTCTTAAATTGCTTAACATTCTAGTCTGTATTATTGGTAAACCGTACGTTAGGTATTCTTCTTGTTCAAAGCTATTTTTAATTTCTTTGTCATATTTGTATCTACTAGTTTGGTGTAGCATGTTCATAATGTTTGTCTTTACCCAAAAACAAATACATATCAAATAGAATAGAAACGAGGAGAAGGCGCCTATGGAATATGTTTTCCTTTACAAATAATATAAACAGAAAAATGTGCGTGGCATTTCATTGGTCACATGCTCAGTCACACGTCAAAGAATTTTGACCCCCACAATTATTATTAGTGTTGCGCATTTTATCCAATTACGATTATTTTACCGATTATCCGGCCACACCAGTGCATTCATTAGCACCTTGATTAGCACGGATAATAGGGCGTACAGTGTATACTCGTATGTAATGGCGAACCTCACACGTCTTGAGAATAATTGCTGAAACGTTATTGGTTTCCCACAGGTAGGCCTATTTCAGCTCAAGCTTGGGCACACTGGCATTTAATATGCTTTGAAAAGTAAGTTGAGTCGCCTTGTGGCAAACCCGACGTGCTGTATGTATATATACGAGTGTATCGAAGTCAATGATGCTGGCTGCGCCTCGTGTCTTGATGCATGTCCAAATCTGTTCCTTCACTGTACCTCCTGTGGCATCCACTGAGCCTTTACCGTGACAGACAGCAACAATTAAAATACTATCGGACCTTTCAGTAGGCTCTACTTCTACGGAATATGACGTACAGTAACTTGATTATTATTTATTTGATCTTAAATTGGGATGCTGGCCCATCACTAATAAAACCCATTTACCCATCCATTCACTCGAACCGCCTATACCCACTTATTTGCACATCATCCAGGATGATTTCCGACAGGAACCCGTGCACAGAACACTTGTTCTGAATCAGAAATGATGATACATACCGTGATACCGGTACTATTTCGTTTGGATGCAGGCAGCTATCGAGTAAGTTCCGTTACGTACAATATCGCCCATAACAAGTAACGTCCGTAACGCACATTAGACCATTAATCGACATTAATTTCGGCATTTATGTGTCATCTTCTCCTTTCCCTTGATGTCCCAAAATTGGATACGAAGAATAGGGGCGATCAAAAAATTACCCTCCATGTCCATGTGACAGGAACTTTGTCGCGTTCACGTTATGGACGTTCTAGGGAGGGGTGACTGATTATTATTGGTCCGTGTAACTCAGGAAGTAATTAATTAATCTTGTTTATTCGCACATATGCATGTGCTCAATGATGACCTTAGGTAACTATTCTACATTGTTATTTCTTACCATGACACATGTGCAAATTGTCACGAGCGTTTCTTTGTACTTCCTCAGGGAGCTTGTGCACCCGTACAAAATCAGTCACAAGTGTACGTTGTCTCCACACCTGTACACATGTATACGAAACAAGCATGTTTGTGTACTGAAGTTATATTATTTTGGATTATGGCCTTTCAACGTGCAAATGAAATTTTCTCCTGCGATAATTTTTCCCCCATCCCTGTCATGTTGACATTATCGTGGAATTGCTCTGCTGTTAACTACACAATCTAAAGTTAATTACGATTACGTAACGGGTATTATTTCCGCCCCTCTACGAAATTCGGCGGTACAGTCACGGCTGTAATATCTGGAAATCCTGAAAATCTGTTTAAATATTATCCACTTGGAACGGTTTTTTTGGCTATTGTAGTGGTTCGGGTCCTGGCAACAGAACTATAGTGTATTGTTGTCAGGTGGAGTTGCGCATTGAAAACCGTTGCTATGGGAGCAGTGTATATAGTATAGTGTTGGGAGTTGTTTGGGATGAGTTGTGAACTGATTGTGTGATAGAACAGACGTGTTTTACCTGAACTGGAGAATATATTTATATCAAACGCTGTCCGGTGCCTATTACTAATTGGAGTGTTCCTCATGAGGAACACTACAATATGCAAAAATTGTTCCGGTGGAAACAAGTTTATTTCAAAATTTCCTGGTATCTTAGTTTGTCCTTTTTCAGTTAAGGCTTAGGTAGAGTAGCTATAGTGATGGAGTGTCAACGACTACATAGCACTCCTACATAAAATATAATTCTATCTGGTGCTCAGTCACTCACCTAATATGCTAGTGTGCCTGAATCATTATGAAACATATCGATATCGGCTTCCTTTATTAATGAACGCTAGAAACTGTTCTAGCCTCGATGTTACTTGTATAAATCACGGTCTTAGAACATACCGGCATAGGTCTGGTCACTCCCCCTCTTATCTCGTTCAGGGGGCTGGCGGGGTGATAGTGCGTAGGGTGGCCACTGCAGCGCTACTCAGGGGTCAGAACTTGTCGCGATCCTAGTAGGGCTCCTCTGCACAGCGGAAAGAGCTTTTCTCTTCTACTAACAAACCCATAAACTAAACTTGTAAGTGCAGAGGAGCTCCACTAGGATCGTGACAAGCTCTGATCCCTGAGCAGCCTTGAACAGACCTGTAGCGACCATCTAAAGCACTGGGCACCATGCCACTATGTTATTCAGCTGTACGATGATTTCCATTGAGCGGGTACGGGTGTCAGGAGGCTGCTTGTAATATGACGCTCAAACAGATGGGGACAATTTTTCTTGGGTTTTCAATGCAAAGTTGTTTCCATCTTTTTGAGCAATGTTTATAGTGCCAGTACATTATGAAGCACATTGCATGAATATTGCAGCATGGCAAAATTGAAGAAACCGGTAGTCTATACAGTATATGCCTACATGATTGTGCAAGTAGTTTTCAGCACTTACTAAGAACGCCTCATATGCATGTGGTGTCTTATTATTACAGTTGGCAGCCTGCTCGTCTCCTAGGAAGCGTAAATAGCTATTGTTGTAGTTCAGAAAAAATCGAAAAGTCTCCACATACATCGAGATAGCTGGCTCAGTACAACCTCTATCCGGAATTGTGGACATCACGCATCAGAGAGATGCATAAGCAGAGGAATCCGGCTACAGTTCCTGCAGCTCCTGGAGCTGGTGAAAAGAAGACTCGTCCGAAGATAATGGCCAACAGAGGAGTGCCAGGAGACAAGCTGGGTAAGTTGGCCTGCTGCATGTATGCATCCCAACAATTCTTTGCAACCGGGTCTCTTCTCTCCTGTCCAGGGATTGTGGTAGACCCCGACCTGAAGAAGTCTCCTGAGGAGATCCATCGACTTCTCCTGGAAGCATCGGAACAGCTTGTGTCCGAGAACCGTACCTGCAGCACCCACCTGCGCGCAATTCGTCTATGCCTGCGAGGATTCCAAAGCATCCCAGAACCCACCCAAGAAGGTCCGTATAGCTACAAATTCATAGTTTACCATG
>KZ538002.1:198759-288917 GCA_000934665.2 Catajapyx aquilonaris
CAAGTCAAAGTCGATTTTATATTAAGACATCGTCGCAAAATCCCGTATCCCTCTAGCGGCGAGTAGGGAAACTCGATGAAATCACCAAAGATGGCTGCGCCCTGAGACGAAACTGATGCTTAAGCCCTATCATATGGTCTATTTAGGTTTTGGCTACAACTTTTCTTATTCGGCTAGATTGCCGAACTTTTTGACAGCTGAATCCCTGTTGTACAAGTATAATTATGAAATCAAGTTATGATAATCTCGGAGCAGTGGCGGATCTAGACGTCGTTGTTGGGGGAGGGGGGGGGGTGATTTGTCGCCGCGCTCGTCCCCCCCCCCCCCCACACCCACCCAAAAAAGCCCGCCGCAGGCGAAATTTTTTTTAACTCTGTAAGCACATCGGATAAAAGCAAGTAAAATACAATTGCGACATGGCCATTTTTCTGCTTCTTGCTTCAGCTTGGGGGGGGGGGGGGTGATCACCCCGATCACCCCGATCACCCCCCCCCCCCATAGATCCGCCACTGTCTCGGAGTTACCTATCATGCATGTGATAAATGTATCAGGAGGCTAGCTAGCTTTTTGGCTTTTTGAAATGTTCCGTTTCTTTGACGTTTGAAGCTGACAGATTCTAAAACGTTCAACGTTGCAGCAATACTGCTATAGCCAATATGAGATCTGACCTCCTTAGTCATCTCTCCTGACCTGGCAGATTCACTCATGGTCTCCGTTTAATAATACACAGGTTTCCAACGACCTTTTTATTGTACTAGCCTCGAGCGAGGTTGTCTCGTAACTGATTATACAACTTCAAGCCTCCCTACCAGGTCCAACAAAGACACCCCCGCATCTACTCCATCTCTACCGAAGCAGTTTGGAGTAGGGGATATGGTGTCCGACTGAGAATCGGGAGGTACTGGGATCAAATCCCGGGGCCGGCAACTCTGACCGTGGTTTTCTGTGGTTTCCCACGGTCCTTCCAGGAAAATTCCGGAGTTGTTTTCGTAATTAATAGGCCACAGCCGCTTCCTTCCGTCCCTATCCTATCCCATAAAGCGCAGTAAAATGAAAGCAAAGAGTTCCAGGCAAAACAAAACTTCCCCCCTAAAGAGCCGATAGGCTGATAAATATTATAATTATATAAATATAATAATAATAATAATTATTATTATTATTATTATCTACGCCATCTCTGAGCAAAACTACCAACTCATACAACTCCATCAACTGCCGGGATGATGAAGGGATGTCACACACTTTGCAGGAGGTAGTACGCATAACAACCGCTAAGAACAATCGGACTCAAACTTTTTGCTCCTTATATTCTTAAGAAAATATTGACATTCACGAGTAATCAAATGAATAATTGAAATATTTTGCCAGGTTGCAACCACACTTTGAGAACCACTAACTGGAGTACCGGTACTCATATGTCCAGCATGCCTTTATACATTCCCTCGCAGGTCGTGCGTCAATTTTTTGGCACGTGGAACTGACATTCTCCTTGTTGTTATTTCTTGTAATAATTAATTTCCCCCAGAAACTGGCTAACACGGTAGGGGTAGAAAGGCCAGGTCCAAGGTGTGACCTGAGCTGGTCCGCATACCTGCACGGCACAGCGCTGCTATTTGTAATGGGCAGTGACACTTGGAATGCATTCCGAAGTGAATGGTTTCTGGCTTGTTTTTGCATGGTCCCAGAGGCTGGCTCCAGCCCGCATTAAAGCGAATCGCTAAAAACGGCGATCGGATTGTCCTGCGACTAATTTTTCTCCTGGCAAGATGATCAGGGATGACATGCCAGGGGGCTGAACGGAACGGACATTGTTCAAGATTCTCCACGCCTGGGACCCACTTGCATTGTTCCATCAGCAACAGCGCCATCCATTCAATTCATAATGAGCAATTGGGTCAAATGGGACGGAACTTGCATAGCACCTGGCCCATGTACATACACACACCAAGGAGATGGAGCTATGTGAATTCATGCCCTCTTCCGTCATTGTTTGGGCTGAACCCATATCTATGGCTTCTCATTATGGGATGTAAACATGGAGAGGGGGTCGGGGGGTGTGCTCGCGCATCGTTGATGGACATTGGAGGTCAGCCTTGGAAAACCTGGAGTCGACTCAGCCGCTTTTCCGACTCAAGAATGTGCAGGGATATCCAACTATGCCTCCCACACCCTTATACGCATCTATGAATGACTTGATGTTGAAGAATGTCTACTGCTACAGCTGCTACAGCTGCTACAGACCACATGATTCGCTATGAATAAAATAACTGAAAAAAGTGAGCAAAGTGGTTGCTGAATTGGCCATAACTAGTGAGATGTATATATGGAAGCCCCACAGCCTGTGCACAAACTCATTAGAGTCAATTAATAGATAGCGCATCTATGAGTCCTGTTCATATAATATCGGTCCTTCCCATCCCATTAGGAATGATACGCAGCGCCAAAGCGACCATAAACGCAATAACTTCCAACCGGAATATCTCGCAATTACAGAAAATAATGCGAGTCACTTTCTCATTAGGCGCGGGCCATTCAATTTCAATCTGCATGACCGGTGCTTTACAATGCATATTTAAACTGCACATATCATTTATGAACACCCTATATAAACCATGCAAGGATTTGATTTCGCAAATTCGACTTCACGCGTTGGATAATGTCAACACATGTTCTCATTACCATGCAAATTTACAGCAGACCATTCGAAAACCAGATTAGACATAGTTTTTTTTTTGTTGGTACTCTTTTCCAGCGGCTATCTGTGTTGGTGTGCCCTCCTGTATGTGAGGGCATGGGAACGTGTGGCGCGAAGAGGTTTCAAGGTCGAGCACATTTCCAACAATCGCAAATTAACATGACGGCTAAATGAGTCTTTGCTGACTCCGTCACGCCGAAACCTCGTAATGGATCCGGACCGTTTTTTTGTGCATGTGTGTGTAGCACCTACGTGGTTTTTTATTTCCCTTTTCTATGGCTTGCCCCAAGCCAACCTCCCCCTTTTTCAAATTACCTGTCCCGCCTATTATAACAGTCGGCCAAAATGATTTCTACACGTGTGTGGCTTATGTGTACTCGCACGTGTGAAGTGTGTATATTTGCGTGCACACCGCATGATTCTCCTAATGAGGATAGTTAATTAAGGCCGCAGTCATGACAACGAACCCAAATCAATGATTTTGCTACAAGACAAACACCCCGTGGAAGAATATGTGAGTCATAAATTATGCCAGTTTGGGTTTGCATGATGTAAGTGTGTTGACTGGAAAGGGGGTGAGGTGGGGGGGCCGAGTTCAAACCTGCAATTAGCAGGCCTAAATTAGGACCCCAGCATTTGTTATTATTTCTGACACTTCATGCACAAGTTGTGCTAACCTCGGATTACAAACACTTTTTTTTTGTATGGTGAAGCCCGGGCCCCTAATAAAAGCATTCTGTTGGACTGATAGTGTGGTGTCAGAAAATTGACACTAGCTTGCTTGCAGTTTTCAAATATCAAACTGCTGTAATAATAGTTACCCTCATCCTGGTAGTTAGACGTCCATGTACACAGGCGTTCCTGAATAGTCGGGCTGAAATAATTGATGGTTACGTAGCACTCGAGTTATGAAAGGAGATGTCTGAAAAATGTCGATCTACATTTTAATTATTGAGCAGAACAAGAATAGCGCAATATCGATAATAAACTTCTGGAATTTAATTAATTTGACTTTTATTATACATGTTATTTATTACAGCGTCCTGATGAGTTTCCGATGTTACTTTCAGGGAAATGCTACACACTGTAGAGAAACGGTACAATAAAAGCGACACATATTACAGTCATTCTTCCTCCTGCTGAAAAACATTGTTGCTTTTAAAATTTTTATGTAATTATGTGTGAAGTCAGAGAGTTTGCAAGTGGTTGGTGATGTGGAGGCTTAACGAGGACGACATATTTTAAATAACTTATGTTTTTATTTCTACAATCTCTTAATTGTCAAGCAGCGAAACAACAAGATAATAATAATTATTCTACGACCCATTCCTTCACACCCTGCTGTATACATTATTACTTTGTGGATCTCCTCGCGCGTATTTGTCCCTGCAAGCATTGTCTCCAATGGGAGACTCCATTTACATATCAATTATTCCACCGACGCAGTTTGGTGGAGTGGATAAGGTGTTCGACTGCTAATCGGGAGGTCCTGGGTTCGAGTCCCGGGGCCGGCAATCCTAACCGTGGTTTTCTCTGGTTTCCCACGGTCCCCTCAGGAGAATTCCGGGATTGCTTCCTAAATAATAGGCCACAGCCGCTTCCTTCCGTCCCTATCCTATCCCAAAAAGCAAAGTAAAATGAAAAAGGAAAGAGTTCCAGTTAAAATAAAATTGGGATGAACCCCCCCCCCCCCGCCTAAAGAACCGCCGGCTGATAACGGGGTATGAATTATTATTAAATTATTACTTTATTATAACAATTATTCCATCCAAATGCGAAAAGCAACTTGCATATTTGTACTTACAAAATGCACATACAGTGTAATATCTGCAATTGACAAAATTGTTTGTGTCAATGTGTTGACGTATATTTTAGAAAGAATGCTCATGTTTTCGCCAGGCGGAAATTTCTTCCAGCTGGCCAACGCTCAAGAATATGTTATCATCGCCCGAATAATTCCCTGATTTGGACATTTACCGTGGTTAGTTGCATTTTTTACTAGAATAAACTGCCTGTTATTATTGCTATTGTCGTTGGCAGTGGGTGCTATTTTTGATAATTTTTGACCCCCATTCATTTGAACAATTGATTTACACCATATTGCCATATTGTTATAGGCTACAAGGTGTACAAAGACGACGCCTGCCATTGGCCGGGAAATGTGACCTACTTGTTCTAAACAAGGCCGCATAAAGAAAGGCTAGAAACACTCAAGTAACAGCCAATCAATAACCTGGTACAGATCCCAGGCATCTCTGTCACTATATTATTTACATTGAGTAGGGAAGGAGGGGTATGGGGGGTGACCAAAATTGAAATACGGAACATTGGGCCCCCCGAATATGACCCGTTCCAATGCACATTCCAAAACGGGGTAAGAACCCCAGTTGTAAATTCAGGCTCTCTTCCCCTTTTATTCAGGTATAAAGGCGCAGTAACACATTAATCCGGCCCGAAGCCTCTCAAAGCCTCTGTGGACCATACATTACTTACACCTTTTATCACTCCCTACCCCCCACCCCCTGAAAATACTCCCCATTTTTATTCCACTCTAATTCCATCATTTCCCAGCGCGATAAATACGTTTATTTTAATTCCTGCTCGGTAATGCATATTGCGTCTGAATATGAACGCGCCCATAACCCCTACCCTACTTGCTTAATGGGCCACAACTTCCTCCGAAGGCCTGACCATCCGGTCAAATCCGGATATTCTGCTCATATGCACTCCTCTTCCTATTATTATTATTATTATTATTATTATTATTATTATTATTATTATTATTATTATTATTCAGTCTGGCCTAGTTGCTTAATGGGGTTCCGGGTGACCATTCTGAAATTCTATATTTGAAAAAAATACATATCCGGAAGATTTTCTTTCTCCCCCCCCCTCCCCCTCCGGCCGTCTCTGGTTCCCCTTCCAGCCAAGTTAGCATAATTCAACGAGCTATTCCGAAAGCCGAAAATATACAATTTTCCAGCATGTGGATAAGGTTCTTAGCGGGGGCAGAAATTGCACTATACGAACTTATTTAATCTGCTTTTTATGTGCCACTCGGAATCCGGGCCAACGATCCGCGGCGAGGCGAGAGAAGCGAAAAAGCTTCATGGTGAAGGGGGGGGGGAGGCGGGGGAGTAAAAAAAAGAGGGAGAGAGGGGAGGGAGGGGGTCTTCTATCTGCTCCCAGGGTCCCAATCCTTGACATTAATGCATATGACATATGGAATTACTCCTTTTTCCATTCCACTATTATCGCCCCGTCCCTTTAAAAAAAAGAAGTGTGCTTGATAGGAACCATGGAAGTGATCTCTTCTATGACTCAGAATCCATCTGTGCAATATTGATAAAAGTTGAAAAATGGATATTTACACTATGGGCAAAGGGGGGGTAGGGGCAGGGGTGGGGGGGTGCTGCCGCTTTCTATGGCACTCTGGAAAATCACAATTTCCATTTCCTGCGTAAATATGCATGGGCAAATGGAGTCCCATACGCCATTATTTATCCCATAAATTGGTGGCGGTGTGCGAGAGGCTTTCAAGCGGCAAACTGCTTTTATCAAATGTGAGGGTAGGGAGGGTAGGTGGTAAAGGGGGGGTTGGGCTCCGTTTCTGAGGTTTTTATTACCGTTTGTATGCGACTATTGGCCATAACTCCTCGCCAACTTAGCCACTTCATTATTCGATTGGAGGAAATCAGTCCCTATATATTAACATGATCCTCTCTGTGTGCCACCCTCTTTTTCTTTTGATGGTCCCCACCCCACCATACTAGCTCCTCTTCGACGTTTAAACACTTGGGCTGAGTGCCACTGATAAGGTTACCATAAAAAGTGAGGAAAAAAGGTCGCTCATAGTGGAGACTCAATCCTGACTTGAAAGTGGGTGGGAGTTGGGTGTTTAGGAAATGAGACCAGGTGTCCAAAAGTTGCATATGACAAATGGAAGTCGAATCTTCTCAAGCTGATTCCCTCCCTCCCTCTCTCCGTGGATCGTTTCTATGAACCGCACAATCTGCATGGTATATCATGAGCGACAAAAGATGGCGATTTTTGTGGGGGGGATTCCAGGCTGAATATTGGAAGTTCGACGGTGTTGCTGGAAAAACCTTTCCAGCCGATGCATTCTTTCTGTTTGTTGGCTCAGAATCTATATCCTCCCCCACCATGGCTTCCATATACTGCGGTGGCCCCCAAATACCTGTGTAACTATTACTGTAATGGAGGCATGTAATGCTCCCCGCCCGAATTATTATCGAAATTGCTTTTTTGTTTACCTTGACGTTTTACCAAGAGCAATGCAGGAGGATATTCCGATAATAATCGAACCCCTCCCCCCCTCCCTCATCCCTCGTTTGCATTATGGATACCCCCCTTCCCCTCCAATCGGAAAATGGTGGCTGGGATATTCCGCACTGGCATAGGATCTCGTCTAGCTACTAATATATAGCTCCTCTAGTGTATGGACTATCCTGTTTATGGGGATTCCACAGTTTCCCAAAATAATAATAAAACTGGCGCTTTTGTGGGGGGGTTAAATGTGGGCGCGAAGGCAAGGGAGTTTTGCACACCCAAAGTTGGCTAATTAGAGTTTGCGGTTCATTATAATGCGATAAATGTGCAGGCCAATTTGGCACACCGTGTATGTACAAATGGATGGTGATTTTTAGGTGGGGGGATTCATTCAATTTTATCGAATTGTTTTTGTTTCTTTGCAAATGTAACTGATCATTTTGATTTCGGGTCATCAGTTTTTTCTGTACTTTGATTTCAAACAGTGAAATACTGATTTTTTAATTAGTACTACTATACCGTACACAATAACATTTCACCAAAAAATGAATGTTTCGAGTCTTGCCAATCCCTGCCTCCTTTATTACGCACAATTAAGCGAGTACTATAACACAACCTTAACTACTGTACAACTTAATATATACCCGTCCCTAATCTAATTACACTCGAGATCACACCATACCTGTCTATATCCGCCACAGGAGAGGCGCTTCATGTGAAGTCTAGCTATTATGCCCAACCACTCGAGTCATCCCAACTAGGTATGTCTCCCTTAAAGGTGGAAATAGACAGGTCGTAATGTAGTTGTGAGGTTGTGTTAGTAGACTACTACTCTACTAGCTTAATTTTGCGTCGCTAAGAAGCGGACGCATAATTCACTGGCATATAAAATCACATGTATTATACTCTGAGAGAGAGAGAAAAAGAGAGAATAAGATGAAAGCTGGGAAATGTCCCATGCTCATTGTCAGCAATGTGACTAAAATTCTAAATTACCCATGAAAGGCATTTTAAAATTGTGCTATGCAAAAAAAAAAAAAACCCTTGGTATACCAAAATGCAATAGAAAAAGTTCGACGTGGACGGGATTCGAACCCGCGCGGGTAGAACCCATAGGATTAGCAGTCCAACGCCTTAACCGCTCGGCCACCACGTCTGTTAATTAAACGTAACACCTCCGCAATCACTTCATTTGATTAGATGTGGTTGAGGGTTGGACATTTTTCCTAGAGATGGCGGGATGACTGTCTAGTGTCTAGTGGCGCGCCTGGTGGTAGGTATGGGAGTCGCTTTAGGTTAGGCCTAGGGGGAGGGGAGGGGAGAGGAGAGCTGGCACGTGGTGGATGGAATAGGTCACCTGGGTCATTCCTCGTCAGTTAAAAACGAGATAAGCACGTGGCATCTCGGATTACTTCAAACATTTGTTTGAAGTAATCCGAGATGCCACGTGCTTATCTCGTTTAGTGTGGAGTACTTCCACAATGTTGTGGAAGTACTCCACCATAAACAAACGTTGCCTATGACCATTAGTCTGGAATCGATTTTGTAGCGAGTTACGAGAGATTAAAATTTTAATGTTTCGCAAAGGATATCTTTCAGGATGATATTTTCCGCCGACCGCCACAATTTTTAGTACTTGGGCATTGTTCGTAATAATGTCCAATGAAAAAGTGAAACTCAGTTTTGCTCCATACATTCGGGTTTTGCGAAAATCCGCATTTCAAATTTTTAATGGTGCAATTTTTCCAGGTTAAAAATCACGATAGGACTCATAATGAACTATGTTTGATAATGTGTTATTTTATATTTCACTCAATGGTATAGGCCTACATTGTTACTGATTTTTTTGAGATCCCAATTGTTCATTAAGTAGTAAGGTTATGTGAAACTCGATACATATTACAGGCACATATACCCCTCTTAACATAGAAATGTGATTAAGCTAATAGGCTATTCATATTGAAAATTGCCCGTCATATGAGTTGCCGTGTTTATAGGGTGTATTGTTGCACTTCAGAGAATTCATCGAAATGACACTTGAAGTTCCGGCGGAAACAAATTATGCGAATAATTGCTATTACATTACTGAATTTTGCAACATTTTGATTAAAACACACGCAGGGTGCAATAGGAGGAGAAAGTTATGAAGTATGAACTCAAACAGGAGCGGAGGTCGGGGGAGGGAAAGGGGCTGCGCTGACAGCTACTGTAAACACCACCTCTGAGGACCAGCGTTCGATCCCCGGGTCGGGCATATGATTTTTTTCATGTGTTCTCTCTGGGTTCGTGTGGGTTTTCTTGTGGTTCTCCTCATTCCTCCCACAAATAATAATTTCAAGAATAATTTCGTATAATTTGAGCAAGGATTTAATAAATGAGGGAAATTAAAAGCTGATGGTCTCCGAAGAGGCCACACACGTACAGGTTTCCACTGTATCCAGGGTTCGTTATACTGTTTTCATACAAGGTGTTCCTCTGCCCAAGTTCACGATCCGGATTATGAGGGACCGGCGGGGAAGAATTGAAGGATTAGTCATACCTGTTCTAACTCCAGTCCAGACTCGACACAAGGGTTACCTTTACCTTTTTGCATCCCGCCGACTTTGTTTACATGGCCACCCACTGCAGTTATGAAGTATTTTTCTTTAACCATGGTAAGTATTCCTGTGTGTCTGGTAGTGCAGAAATGGGTGACAGTCGGGACTCGAATTGAGAGAAGACAGTCATAATTATGCAAGCTGGTGTTGACTTGGCAACCGCGCGGTGTCCGGAGCTCCCACCCACCCCCTTTCCCCGCTTTTTCATGCGGAAAGACGGTGCTGGTCTTAACTTCTCAACTATTAAAAGGTCATATTAAAATTTTGACTTACTGTTCTGACAATATATTTAATATCGAAAATGCTACGCCCGTTCTACCAGTCTAACGTAGAAGTATGTACGAATTCGGTAAGCTGGTTGGTAGTACACTAGACTTCATAATTCTGATCAACTCGACCAGTTAAGTTGTTATAAACTGAACATCTGAAAGCGAAATGAGCTAATTTATCATTGTTCCACAAAACGATTCTTTTGAGCAAGTAGTCTTCGAGATCTATATTTTGGAAACTGGCCTAGTAGCTCCATATAAACGACACTTGCTATTTAATCGTTGTAAATTTTTAATTAAATCCGTACTTATCTCTGCATGACAAATAGAGAATTATCCTAGGCCTTGTGTCAGTGCTGGAATTGTATCATTATCTACATTACTCAGAACTCTGTGCGTCGTATAACACAGGAGTCTATATCAAGTTTCACAATAGTAATCCATCAACTCTCCCCACGTCCCCCATCTTCCGGATCGTCAACTTAGGCAGAAGAACACCCTGTATAGCTCTGTTTCACTGCAATGTCTCTACCAGATAGCGTAAAAAAGAGCCTTCCACTAAAAACATTATACTTCAATGTTTACTTCCATATGCTTATTTGATGATAAGGGTCCTTCCTGTGAATTAGCTCGGATAAACAACAAAACGCGTGTTCCTGTTCACTGTAAACATATCCGCGTCTATTTCTAACCCTGACTCACATATGAGCAGAGTAAAATTTTATTTCCTACTCTCTAAGAACAAACATGTTGCGTTGGAATTTCCATTACAATCAAATTTCCCGAACAATATCGAATTTTCAATACCTTTTCCACTTACGACTGGTTCGGACTTCGGAACTATTATTGCAAATCCCCCCCCCCCNCCCCCCAATGTTCATAGTTTATACAATATAGCTTAACTATCCACAGGACTATGCTGTGATTGCATAATAAGTCACACACCGAAGTTACATGTGTGGATGAATCACTCTACATTTTTATCGCCGTTTAATGCTTCTGACCGCGTTCGTGTATTACATCACTTGAGATATGAAGGTTGGATCCTGAGGCACGCCTTATTGCACATATGACACTCTTATTGCGAGCTATCTCCCAGGCCACTCCTGCCGATAATAAAATCTGCATCTGTGCACCCTTTTTGAACTGCACCAGCCGCATTCAAATTAATCTACTCGAGCGTCGTCTCCGTCTAAAAATGCCGACCACCCCACACCCTAACCCTCAGTGTTTTAATTAATATTCTTGACCACTCCCAAGTCTGGCATATTATTTTGGAAAAAAAAAAACAGGAATGAAATTTTCTCCTTTTTAATCTGAGGCCATTTTCATGCGTTTTGCTTCTGGAAATTAATCAAAATGGAGTAAAACTAGTAACGTGCTTGCTCATCTATGGTCGCCGGCTGGCCAGTCCACTCTTAATTTCGTACTGCCAGCAAATGGAATTATGTTATTATGCCCTCTGCTCTTTGGACTGTGTTCGGAGTTGCAGGGGATGGGGAGAAAGAGGGGTGGAGGAGAGAGGGAAGGAGGGAGGGCTGCTGGAAAAATGAGAAACTGCTCCAAGGGCGTAGCCAGAGTTTGACTAGGGCTCCAAATATTAATGACTAAATAAATATCAACCCAGATATGTACGTCGTCCTGTTCATAAGGAACGTATTTAAAAATCAAATATAAAACCGGAGCAGGTTAGTGTAGTGGTCATGGAGTCCGACTGGGTCCTGGGTTCGATTCCCGGGACCAGCGATCCTGACCGTGGTTTTCTGTGGTTTTCCACGGTCCCCCCCAGGATAATTCCGGGGTCGCTTCCGTACAATAGGCTACAGCCGCTTCCTTCCTTCCATATCCTTGGCCCCATCCACGTGTGAGGAAGATTTTCAGAAAGATTGAGAGGTAAAATGGTGGTATTCCACCTCCCCACCCCCAATAGAGCGCCGATTCTCCCAATGGGGTAATATAAATAAATAAAAATGTTGGAGGTGTGGTGGCCGTGATGGTAACGTCACGGCTTGCTGAGTGAAAGGCCCCAGGTTCGATCCCCGCCTGGGAAACTTTCCTTTCACCTGCGTCAGGAGGGTCTCTGACCTGCACCAAGCAGGTGTCTGGCAACCTAACCTCCTGGGGAACAGCACATGACCCCTTTACCGACATTGCACTTGCACCTATGTTCCCTCCCCAAAAAATCCCTATCCCTACCCTACATCCTTGTCTCCTTGCACCGGTGAATGAAGTTAAGGAGTGAAAATGGTGGTATCCCACCCCCCTAAAAAGGCCTTAGCACGGGGTAACGTAAAAAAATAGTAAAAAATAAATAAATAAAAATAAATAAAATAAAAATAATTCTGGGTTCGTATTAAATATGACTTGTCCGGTGGTGCGGGTGCGGTTAGATCAATTTGACCCGGAGAAGTCCTGCCACCCTGTGCCAGGCAGCATCCTTGGCGCCCATTATTTCCTCCAGAAATGACAGAGTCCCAACTCGATTAAGGGTCATAATTATCTTTCTAATCGGAGTGTTGGATAGTAATTAAGCTGCGACATAATAGCGTTACGCATGTTTCAGAGCCTTTTTGTAGCGCTGCTCCACTGGGACGAATGCGAGCGAGTCATATTATTTAATGCCGTTAATATTCCGAAATGCTTTTCCGGGTGCGGATATTCCCCCCTCCCCACCCTCCCTGCCCGCCATACCCCCACATCATCCCACCACCCCCGCCCTCCTTTATATAGAACTCCCACAGAATCCCGTCGAGGCTTCCAGTCAGGAGTGATTAGGCCTACCCAACTAGTTTAGGCTGCAGCTCTTGGCCTGGGGGCTATTCGCTATGCTAATTTCATTTGACATAATTATAGCCCCCTGGATTATTGTGCAGAGATCTGGCACCCAGTGGATGCTGGAAACTTGCGAGTTGCAAAATGAATGAAGGCTCTGTATATACGCCTTGCCTCTGAAGGTCGACTTATTGTGGCCCTCCCAGAGTGTGACGCAACAATTGGCGGGAATGAGTTGAATGCGCTTTGGCACCCTGCCCACCACTAAAGCTGCTTTTGACTGCTCATTGTCTATATGCTGCTGGGGATAATGTTATGTGGGAGATTTTTGGGGGATATAATACTACATGTGGGCATTTTCAATTCAACTTAAACTAATAGCCAAATGGCTATCAATTGTGGGGGCATCCGGCTAAAAATCGCAATCACATAATAGCTGTTGCATTTTGGTAATAGATTGCGGCGCATTTTTGGTCCAGGCTATTCCTGAGAGTGGATTGATGCAGTATATTACATATTACCTGCAGCAAGTGGCAACAAGTATTCAACACGACCTAAACGCGTCATCTTTTCTATAGTATCCTGTAAATATGCAACCACGATCATTTTACAAAACCGATATTTATTTCCATGTACTTGTATTGTGCATAGTAATTATACGCGATTTTCCTAGCGTAGAAAAAAAAAAATCCAACAGCAAAAAGGCCACGAGAGAGATCAGTGAAGTAGGAAAATGGTGGCTGGTGCAGCCATGTGTGATCACCAATGATTGACGGCAGGAAACGGAAGCTTTCCCCTCGAGAAAAAGATTGGCGAGTGTGTGTGTATGCCACATTAGATCAGCCCACTCGAGATATAAATCTTTAGCATCGCTAACCTTGAAGAGGGGAATTAATGCTTTAAAGCCTGTAATTGTCAGCATGTTTTTCCACGCCACTATTTAAGCTGGGGGAGTCAGGCAGCGTATATACATGCTTATCACACTATGAAATCAAATTTGGAAAAATAATATTAATAATAAGTCGATTAAAAATTATGCACCCTACCACCTCGTAATACCCTGGAGAAATGTACAGATGCCAGGCATGATTTTTTTTTCGTCCAACGGGTATGGCGCATTTCGGGTTCATTTGCGTATATGGAAACTCTTACGGTACTTGAAAATCCCATAAATCCCGCGCAGTCTTTTCCTGGGCCGACTATATGTTAGAACTCACGTGGGCTAGCAAGTCATGTATCGCCATATGTAATTATTCTCGGGCTCAGAATAAACCAGGAATTGAGCCAAGTTTGGGCATACGAAAATTAATCTCCGCAGACTTGTTCTGAAGTAAGATCGATCCCAACATGATGACATAGGTTGCCTTTTTCTAGACCTGTGGCCTGCCCAGTAGCTCATATCCAATCAGGTTTCCACATGCCTTGAGATATATAGATAGACCCAACCCTCCCACTAGGGAAGGGTGGGGGGAGTGGGGGCAGGAGGGGGGTTAGTACTCCAAATGTGATAGATGGCCGTGCCGAGTTGGCTGTCAAAGGATGATTTATGTTTGGAATGGTTCATTCTTTAACCCAGTTTTGGTGGAGCATGTTAAAACACTTTGGCGCACAGAAATGTATGCGGTTTTTTTATTCCATTTTTTGGGTGGGAGGGTTGGAGGGTTCTTGTTCTTCCGGAGATTTCTTCCCTCGGATGCACTTCCGGAGTGGAGTGGCGGAGGATGCCAGATCCATTGCAGGCTCATCATCAAGGCCCGGGGAGATTAGCCCCAGCTGCCGGGGCCTAAATACAATGGGGCAGGCAGAAATTTGAGGATTTTCGCAGCACAAGGCATGAGGGAGTAGAGAGGGGGAAAGCGGGGGGGACTGGGGGGAGGGGGGTTTCTAGCACATCAATCTTCTATAGAGGAGCCTGATGTCACCGACTGTCTTTTTACATCTTCGGCCGGTTTATCGCCCGCCCACACAAAGCAATTTTAATTTATGTCTCTACCCCCCACCCCCCCAACCCCGACAATGATTCAAGTTGGTGGCCCGGAGAAAAAGAGGGAATTTCTATAAAATCATATTCGACCGTCATTAATCACCGGCAGTGACAGGAAATTTGTATGAGGCCAATATTGCACATGCCAAAGTCTATTTGATTAATATGCGATTGCAAATAACAACCCATTTGCCAAAGCCGAGATTAAAATTTAATGGTCTCCCAACATCCGATTTCGATCAGTCGGGGGGGGGGGGGGGGGGGNGGGGGGGGGGCTGTGTGTGTGTGTGGGTGTGTGTATGTGTGTTTTTTTTTTTGTAAACCACCACATCACCACCCCTTCTTCGCTGGAGGTGGTTGACAGCTAGCGCCGCTCTGGGCCCTGGTGACAACTGGTGCGACTTGAGTCATTTCCCACTTGGACGTCCCGCCACTCACAATACAAAGACAGAAAATCCTGGCTGGCTGGCTCATTATTAGGACTTAATGGACAATACCCCCCAGTGGTGTCACTGTGTCAAACTAATAATCTGGTGGGAGTGAGCTCGTGTGACGGAGCGTGACATGGCCAAATTGGGATGGGATGCTGGATGATCCAATAAGAAGTGAAATCAAGCAATCAGTCGTTCGACACATCCGTGATCATCATTTCATCTATGACTACAATTTCCTGCTGACCTTCGGTCGATCACGATATTCCGCCTCCATCCTGTCTTCCTCGTCCATCATTTTCTGCAATAAAACCTTTCTTCTATGCGCATTAGTCCGACTAAATAGTTCCGAAATGGCTGGAACATCCTGTATGATAATGGCCTTCCTGCTGCATGGACCCATGTGGTGACAAGTGTCGATGCAAAAGTGGAGACGTGACAAATATGGTCGGGTGTAAAGGTCGCCGATATTCAAAATGTGACTCACCTGATTAATACCATGATTGACACAATGTGTTTGTTTCCTTTCAACAATCGATCCCTGTCTTGGTCATTTACAGCCGGTTGCGGGTTTATCCTTGTTATAAATTGGCTCATTGGTTGGAACAGTTTATGACAAGGATAAACCCGCCGTTTGTCATATACCGACCCTTATACGTGGGATTAATCGCGGGTACTCCCCTTGGAAGTCAGCAAGAGGACAAATTGCATGGTGACTTTTGTCGATTTGGGACTTTTTGGCATTTGATTTGAGTCTTTGGAAGGTGGCCTCATTTTGGCTTAGTTGATCTATACCCTGGCATTTATAAACCTATAGGTTGTAATAATAGAGCAGAGTTTACTCTCTCTCTAGCGCAGATTAGTGAAGATACACCGAGGCTCGAGATGGAGAAGGCGAGCTAAACAACGTGTCTTTGGGCTCACTTAACAGCCAAATTATCTCGGGAGGCTTACACTTAGAAGGCATAAGTCTTGGGCAATAAATTTCCCTCTCTAAGTGGCATTAAATCCAGGCGTGCAAAGTCTTTAAGTCAGGAGGCAAAGTGGAGGGCTCTCTCAAGCATGGCGAAATATGTGCGGATTCCTCAACTTTGTTGGATACTTTTTAACTTCTTTTTTTCGCATAGAGACTCCAAGTATGGCGCATTGGTCTGACTTTTTTTCCCCGAGAAATAAAGATATGAATTTTGAAGCCCGCACTTGCGATGGTATGCTAAGTCTTGTCAATTGTACAGGAAAATGTTAAATGTACATATCTTTGTTTTAAAAAAATTAAGTAATATTAACAATACTTAATTTAAACCCTAAATTTGTGAGCGGCAAAAAATTATATTTTGCACTCGACCATTGCAAGCACATAGGATTTAGAACAAATAGATCAGTTTATTACAGCGGCAAGATGTTACAATAGGCCCTTGTAACTGACCAGAAAATAATTAGCCAGTGCCGTTTGGTATGCGATGTGAAAGGATATTGTTCGTCCAATGAAAGTGCGACTGCGGAGGCGATACGTTTCGCCAGCTAAAATGGCATTGTTATAGACGCAGGTTGTTGGTTGTGTGGATGAATAATGTGAATTAGTACCGAATTGGTCGGAGATTTTCCCCAGTTCTCTTCTGAATTACTGAAGCAAAGTCCTTAGATTGTTGGAAAATGCCGGTGACCTTTTGTGTGGCAGCCTGTTTTGTCTCTTTGTTATGGGAGTGCCTCTCTGATAAAGCCTACATGTTACGCTTTCATTATTCAGCGAAATTAATAACTGAAAATGTAAAATTGTGCCTCTAGGACTGGATAATGGCAGGCTTACTGTAAGTGCAGAGAAGCAAAATATTACGTACCGTTATAAAGCTAATTTATGCCAGCAGCCGCTATTAAAAATTAATCTCCGGTTAATTTGAATGCGTTCTATCTTCTCCTTGGAACACCACCCTGTATATAGATCTCGACAATGGTTGGGGAGGGGATGGGGACAACACTAGGAGTCTATAAAGGCGATGCTTTGGCCCAAGTATCACTTTGGGAATGACCAAAGTGTAAGGAAAGCTCGGGGAGGCAGGGGGGAACGGTAAACAATTAACACGCGGCCACCTTTGTTTCCTCAATCTAAACCGCTTAGGAGGCTCAAGGAGATAACACGGAGCTAAACAAGAGAGCTTGCTATCCATCAGCCCTTCTACACTCGCTACCGGGTGCCACGAAATTCGCACAACTTTTATATTCTCAAGTGCAACGCTGTATGTGGGCAGAAACTCATTTGTTCATTTCTGATGACAAGTATTATTGTACTCATAATTGTCACATAAACTGGCATTTTGCAATCACTAAAGGGTAGAATCAAGAAACTTGCTATCTTTTGTGAAATGCCATTATGTTGAAGTGTATATGACGATGTAGGCAGGCTGACTCCCCTCTGAATATTCTGAGTTGAGGAGCACCCGGTATATATATGCCCAGGAGGAAAGGCCGTCTCGGGCAATTTCCCGCCTGACATTTGTGCCATGAATCCAGACCAAACTTCCCATAGATCTTTTCGGCGGGAAACTGGCCTCGGCTCATCTATCCTAGGAGTTTGAGCTGGATTAGCGAGTATTTGCCCAACTATTGACAAAACAGGGTTGAAACTTTTGGACATGACATGTGCCCCGCCACTGCCAACCGTGTAATCTTTCGTAATTGAAAGGACGGGGCTTTGTTGGTCAGGAAGATCCTTTGCCCTGCCTCCCTCCCCCACTCCCTCCCTAGAACACCAATTTCCATGAGAACCAACAAAACCGGAGATAAGTTTACCTTTCCTAAGGAAACTATAGTCGTGCTAAGCTCCCCAACTGCCATGGTCTGTGCGTGTTGACTAAAGACGTGTTCTTAGGTGAGGAACCGGGATCGGGATCAAATGGGACAGGCCTCCATTGTTTTGAATGCTTGACAAGCTCCATATTTTTGGGACTGAGAAATGAAGGGATTACGGACACTGTATAGTTCCAGCAGGACACATCGTGGTAAGCTGTACAGGCGACCAACATAGATTAAAGGCCTCAGATGCATTTTATCAGAAATTAGATATTCACTTATTTTTGTCACGTCAGAGAACATGTCATTTCGACGTATTATTACACACGAACCAAAACGTTGTTATGCACTGCTACAGGAAAAATACGGTACCGTATTTTTTACGTTACCCCGTGATAGGGCCATAGGCCCTTATAGGGGAGTGGAATACCACCATTTTTCCTGCAATTTTCTACATTTTTCTTCTAACTCCGGTGCAAGGATGAAAGGAAATGGGGGTAAGGATAGGGATTTTTGGGGAGGGAACATTGGTGCAAGTGCAATGTCGGTAAAGGGGTCATGTGCTGTTCCGCAGGAGGTTAGGTTGCCAGACACCTCCTTGGTGCAGGTCAGAGACCCTCCTGACGCAGGTGAAAGGAAGGTTCCCCCAGGCGGGGATCGAACCTGGGGCCTTTCACTCAGCAAGCCGAGACGTTACCATCTCGGCCACCACACCTCCCCTACGGTACCGTATTTGAGATACGTGTATCTCAAATTAGACTATAGTTCTGTATTTCTCTTATACGTGTATATTAGTTATGTTTAAATTATTAGTCTACATTGTGATATAATAAAACGATCAACGTCTGTATAATTTTACCTAATCTGTTCAGCTGATGACGTCCAACCACAGGGAAATGCAGGGGGAAATAACTAATCCGTGAACTGCATTCTCCGACCAATTAATAATTCATAAATCCAAATTAATTTTTCCCTATTTACATTTTTGTACAATGCTCAGAAACAAGATTTAATTGATTTAAACATATTTCTTATGAAAATCTCAAAAAATTAATCAATATCGATAAAGAAGTATTTTATCAATATATTAAACCAAGAAACGTAAAGTGTCTTATAAAATATCAGTGTGCCCCATATGTGCTTCCGTACGACAGAAAATATGGGAATGTTATTCAATGTCACAATGTGTCTTTGCCACATTATCAGGCATGCATCACCCTTCCGTTAAATTCTTTTTATAAAGAGGATAATGCAAAATGTAGCTCACATCCGTATCAATGGAAATGTCGCGGACACTACGGCGTGAAGTTGGTATACTCTTGTGCCCCATCCTACCTCCTGTTCTTTTGACGAGCGAAAAGAACAGCCCCCCTCCCCCTCCCCACGGAACTCCCCTCTCTCCCTCATCCCTCGATTCCCAACCCCACTCATGTGCGTAGGCGACATTTTCGCCGATGCGAACGTGAGCTAAATTCTGAAACACACGGTATACGGCACGGGACTGAGGCGAGGGTTGCCCACTCCTCCTAAGTGTAGACCTATATCTGATTACGATTACGCGTAATTATACGTAATCATTTTCCATAATAAAGATTGTAGCCTACTTGGGATTACATATCTGATTACGCCAGTGGCCAACCCCTCTCATGGGCCACTACTGCGTGAATGTGTTACTGAAAAGACAATCATGTTAAGACTGCCATTGAAATGATCATAATGACTGGTGTACAAGTACTTGCATACTAGTAGGGGAATCATACATGTCGGAATTACTGCAACATGTTGTTTTTGGCAAGCAGGATTTTTATACATAACTTATGCTGATTTTTTTGCATGTATAGAAGTGCATCCCAAATATCAAATGGGCTGTAAAAGCATCAACGTGAAGGCCGTAAAATAAGTACCCTAATTCCCCTAAGTGTGGCTCTTATTCCCCGTACTGCACATACTGGGATAAGAAAATGTGCAGGCCTAATTTACTTTTGCTTCTAAGATTTTGAAATGACGTATTTGTAAATTAAAATATATAGTCTACCCTAAAATTGCAAAATTTTGATTTTGCAAACTACAAAACTGGCATCTGACACCATTGGTCGACAAGAATGCCCCCTATAGCCTATACACATGAGTATTGACTGTCTTCAGAGCCATTTCTTCCCAGGTGATATGTGTTACTTAAAATTCATATTAAAATATTAAACTACTATTAACTATTAATAATATTAATCCTCTATGTCACAGGCCTGACATCTATCAGAACCGAGCAAAATTATTTTTATAACATCCCAAGCCCTCTAGAGCGCGCTAGTTATCACCATAGTGAATAGGATCGCAAGCAAAAACTTTTGCAACCTAGGTAGAGGGTAATAATTTATTAGCAATGCTCTTTAATAGTTAATGTATATTTTTTGGCATTTGCTATTCGAACATGCCAAAATTGCATAGGCCTAGTAATGGTCTGCGTGCACGTTATGAATAACTAATTTCAGAAGAAATGGTGGCTTTTGTGATCATACACCATGCGGCAGTAATCCCTTCCAAACAAAAAGGTAGGATTTATGAGATTGGCATGCATATGGATAACAATAATTTCCACTTCGAATGCTTTTCCAAATCCGTGCATGACAACAAACTGTCCATTTATTTGGAGCGCACCATTACGGTAAATCAGACCAACAATGAACATGTCAAGAAGGAAGCCAAAAATTCTGTCATTGATTGCAGGTATATAGGCGGGTGGGGTGAAACGGAGCATATTTTAATACATGAAATCCAAGTTGCTTGCAGGTCTTGTCCTCGGCAGCATTTCCTTCTTTTGTCTTCTTTTGTACAGAAACGACAACAATTCAAATCCGAAGACGCCGTCTAGTGTAGCTTTTGTGCTAAGAAAAGCCGATCCTCCTTATTCTTAGGGCAACTCCATACCTCCTGACTTCTGTTACACACAAAAAACTGGGCCTCGAAAGGGGAAATTCTATTGTTACCTGCAACCAGGAGTATTAAAATACCAATATCCTTGCAAAAGCTCTCTGTCGCAAGGGCTACTCTCAACATGCCAACTGTCATTGTCATGAACAATTCATGGGAAGCATCAAGTATCGAATGACAACCCACGAACAAAACCACAACAAGCTTATGCATATTTTGGTTCCATATAATAGCCTGGAGATTTTCCCACGAAAAGGGGATAAATATCCCCCTTTTCCCTCCCAGTTACGTCATTAACATTACTCGGAAAGAATATTCTTGTATAGGTATAGGTTTTTTTTTGGCATAAATCGACAGGCTGCATAGAATACATGGTATTGACACATGTCACCAGATGAGTGAAATGTGACACTAGTTCCAGTCAGTCGCCTTGAGTAGATCGCCTTGGGCCCGTTGCTCAACCCAAGAAGCCTGCTAATTAATCGCAAAATGACGCATATTCAATACGAGCAGGGCTGAAGTCTGGGAGCTCAATATGACTCAACCAGCAGGTATGTGTCAACCAACTAGGACTCTCATGACCTTTGGTTCTGTGACTAACAGTCGTATAGTCTCGTGTTTGATCAGTAACTGCGACACCAGCAGGTCAACGGATCTCTGGGAGGCTGGCCAAGTCTGCAAAATCGGTATTGACTCAGTGCTCATAATTCGGTTTCATCAATGACAATGGGGGTTGATATTAACATTAATTGCAACATGTATAGAATTGCAGATTACAAGTCTGTTAATTATGCATATATGGATTTCATTGCCTGCTGCCCCCTCCCGGCTGGTTTGGGGAGCAAGATGCCTTCCACATAAAAGGGGATGCCATCATGGCCTATATGGCCTATAGAGCTGACCATCACCCGTGCTAATTGATATAGATGCTGAATTCCAATAACGGATACTTCAACCCAGAATCTATTTTGACGGCGAGTAGCTAAACAATGACGCACCATATCATTACACGGTGCTTAATGTATAAATGTTTACCATCCTCACAAAGTGTGGAGAGGTGTAAGGCCCCCCCCCCCCCATATTCAGCCCCCCTGCACATATACACCCTAGGTATACAATACACACGATACTCCAGACACTTTTTTGTAGACCCGGCACAAAGCGGATTTGTTTCGCTGCCTGTGACACGTTGTGTGTATCTCAGCTCTCATAAACGGAAAAGTTGCATTGCTTGTAAGAAATCAGATGCTTCTGAAAAATATGAGCTTGTTTGGAAACTCACGCAGTGTCAGTTGGAAATAATTACCCTCCGAGCCCCCCCACAGAATAGGGAGTAAATTCCAGGATACGCCTGAAGCATGTTATTATTAGCGATGATTTGGGAGTGTTTCGTGCAAGCAACATTTGACCTATTGCTTCTAACAATGCGGCAGAGGGGGGCTTGTGTCGTATTAATATTATGCCTGTTTTTTTTGTGGGGGGGGGGGGGCCCTCTACGGAATCCTGCTCTGAGTCTGAAGGGATTAAATTATTGCGTCTGCGAGAAAGGTGAGGAAAAAAGACCTTTCATGTTTGCTCCTTATTCATGCAGTAGTTCCATTTTTCAAGATCGGTACCAGTCTTCTTGTGCGTCTTCTAGTAGAATATTACGTTCATGCAAGCCGGCTGTGTACTTAGGAAAAGTGTGTTTTTTTTTCTTGGCCCTTTGCCAATGTCTAATTAGTGTCAGATTGAATTACATTTTTTGTGGGAGTAGCGTTTTACTGACGTATTCATTGCTGATAGCCGTTTATCAAATTTTCTACGACTGTTAAGTCTGTAAAAAATGTGCATTGACCTATATTATAGTTACTGCAGTATTACGAGGCCCACGCTTTAATTGCGAACTATTCACCACGCTATACTCTACTTACACGACCAGACTATCAGGCCACTTATCGCTAATAACACGTGAGTCATATACTGTAGAGTCAGGTGAGGCGAGGGTGTATAGGCTACGCCTTTACCTTATATACTGTATCCACTACTGCGTGATTATTTTTTTGCACATTATCTCGCGCTATATTTTTGTAGCATTTACATGCATAATCGTAACTCTGAAACCTCCTAAGATACGGATCTATGCAAAATAAATAAGTTTCCGACTTGCTACAATGTAAATGAAATCCGCAGGGGCCCGCATAACGGCGCATTTCTGTTGTCGAAGGTGTATACTTTATTGTATTATGCATGCGAGACAATGTTGTCTTGTCTGCACATGCCATATATGACACTGTATCTTTTGTCTTATAATTTAAATTATTATTTTACGGTGCACTCTGTAGAAATTAGCATATTATAAACTATAAACAACGACACTTATTGCGTTATTGCACAAAGAGAATATTTATTTCAAAGCCAGAATTTTGCTGAAATATTACACGATTATTCATCAACTTACATATTTGATACGCGCTTCTTTCGACACATCCTGTTACTTTACAATGCATAAGACAGCCCATTATTGTGTCCACCGCATACACACATATATATACCCCACAAGTCGAAAATATCATTTAGGATAGTTTGGAGAAGTTCTTTTGCCAACAACAAATGTGAAAACAACCTCCCCGACACAATTCAGCAGTGTTACATAACATCCATTATCGCGCCTGGCAACTCAGCAGCCGTGGGTCCGATGACATCCATATGACGCAAAAGTCCGCATTGACGGCTGACTCCAGTGCAAATTTTACGACGCTGTTTTGGGCATCCGTAAATATAATCAGATATTTTCTTCAAATATGAACTGCACAACAAACCCATAAAGTGTAGGCTACATGCCGAGTATGTCGCTTATCACTCAAATATGACAACACTACAACAGGCTCGGAATCCGTGGTAGGCACATAATACAGATTAGCAGGAGGAACAATACAGGTCCGAAGTGAGGAGACAAGCAGTCGGAGGAAGTAGAGCAGACTGAGTGTTACTTACGGTCAGCGAGAGTCGTTTAGGCAAGCATAGTACGAGTCCGGCTTTATTGTGGCACCGTTAGCCAAACGCGGGTTGGGTTGGGTCGAAACCCGCGGGTTGTGGGTTTAGTTCAGGGCGGGCTCCATAGATGGCCGTGAAATGAGCCCGGGCTAGTTAATCAGTCGCGTTGCGGAAGACCAGCACGTGTAGCTACGGTGTTTCCCATGGCTCCTTTACGGGGGGGCCCAACCCGTACCCCACCCAGCCCGACGTGTATCTGAGCGGGAGGGAGGGGGTGGCACTCCCCGCCCCTTTTGCCCACCCGCACCGCCACCCCCTGATCCGAAAGGGATCCGGCTCCGTTGTTGGTACCACTGCCAAAAGAAAAATGAAGAGTGCCAATTGGACCAGCCCACAGGTCATCCAGCCGTAACTTTTCCGACCAATCCTGAGTCGGGGAGCAGCCGGCACGAAACTGCGAACCAATGACGACTTGGCTGCGCATGTGGATAATAGGCTCGTAGAGAAAGAGGGGAGGATGGGTGGGTAGGTAGGTAGGTAGGGAGGTAGGTAGGTAGGTAGGTAGGTAGGGTAGGAGTCCCAACCCCCCCTTGTCCCCCACCCAGCTCAGCCAGAGAGTTTGATGCCAGCCTTTTTTATTTATTACTTTTGTGAAAATAGTTCCGGTTGTAATTTGATACACGATTAGGACTGCACGGGCCCGTCTTTTGTATTGACCCCGAGCCATCGGGCGGGAGTGGTTGCTGGTTTTTGGCTGTGCCTTTCCCCACACTTGCTGCCAGCCAGCCATCCAGCCAGCCTGCCAGCCTGCCTGCCAGCCAGCCCAGCGCCTGACTACCCCTCCTCCTCTCTCTCTCCTCCCCTTACCAACCTAGCAGACCCATCGGGCGGACTAACCCTCGCTCACTGTTAGTTAGTGTGTCTGAAGAGGCGGCGACTAGGCCCACGTGAGCCCAGCGCCGGTATTCCCAGCTTTCACCACGGACTTGGCCAGCGGAAGGCCGGGCTGGGCTGCCCTGCCGGCCTGGACCTACGTCCTGAGTGAGCACCAGAGACGGGCCATGAGCATGGACTCGGTCATGGACACCAGTAGCGGCGGGGAAGGAGGCTCTCCGCCTCCGCCACCGCCTCCTCCGCCTCCGCCGCCTCCGCCCCCCAAGACATCCTCCTCGCCCGCGGGTCCGCCCCAGGTCCCATCAGCCCCCACAGGGGTCAGCCCGCCTCTGTCATTGACGCTGCACACTGCCAGTCCTTCTTCGGCATCCCCCAGCCCACCGGCTCCTCCGATGTCGACAGCCTCTGGATTGCCGACAGCCATCCCGACCCGACCCATGATGCTGGGCCTGGGGCTTGGCGTGCACCAACCAGACCTTCCTCCGGGTCATCCCCATCACCTGGAGCGGTCATCATACGCCAGTCCCCCGCCCATACCCACCACAGACCCGACTGCCAACGAGTGCAAGTTGGTGGACTATCGTGGTCAGAAAGTGGCCGCCTTCATCATCAGCGGTGAGACCATGCTTTGCCTGCCTCAGGCCTTCGAGCTCTTCCTCAAGCACCTGGTTGGCGGCCTGCACACCGTCTACACCAAGCTGAAGAGACTGGACATTGTGCCACTGGTGTGCAACGTCGAGCAGGTCCGCATCCTCCGTGGTCTGGGCGCCATCCAGCCAGGGGTCAACCGATGCAAGCTGCTCTCCTGCAAGGACTTTGACGTCCTCTACAAGGATTGCACCACCGCCAGGTAGGATCCTTTCGATTTACACCCAACACAGACACAGTGTCACACGTTTTTGGCCCCCGCTCCACCACAGACTCGGCCCGGCCGCGTGCTTCCGCCATGCCCGGAACACGTGGCTGCGGTATAGACCGGCTCCAGACACTAGGCATAAGAGTGACCACCTGTTTGGTTGCGTACCGGACCCTTTGCCTCGCCATAATTGATACCCACCACAATCGCCCACTATCTGTACACTTACTTTCCCCGCCTATTCACACACCTTTCGTGTTACTTATCTGCTCGGGACGCCACTCCGTATTGTTACTCCGCAGGTGTCAAACACTTCCTCTCCACCCCTACAAACGTACACCGTACCGCCCCGTACATTCCTTCTTTACACATGTTACATTCACCCTGGGGAATGTATCGCCATTTTTTGGGGAATCCAAGGGAGAGAGAGAGAGAAAAAAAGGTAATTTTTTGGAAAGCAATTATGTGGCCGGTTTGGGGGAAAAGGCTGGGAAGAATTAGGGCTCAGTAGGGAGCATGTAGTCGGCATGACAGAAAGATGTGGCCGAGGAGATTAGGACGGTTTTTCTCGCATTTGATGATGCCACAGAGGGCTAATTGTTCTTCCCAGGCCAAGATTTATACCGCTTACAATTCCCATTCGCTTAGTGGAAATTTTTTTGGCTTAAAAATGCTATATTAGTAAGCAGATTTCTGAGGGTGGTTCACAGGGTGGCAGCAACAGCCGAAATTTGCATGGGAGCACAGTAATTCAGGTAATTACATTTCATCCTAAGTGATGACTTGGAACATACCGGTAATCTCATGTGTCAATATTTGCATCTATACATGAGATGTTAAAAAAAATCCGAAATCAAGCCCCCCTCCACCCCCCTGCTCTCCGCGCCGAACGGGTGTTTTTCCCCACACGAAAATCCTCGTGATTTAACATTGTAATACTAATTCATCTGGGTTGCGCATTAAAAATCATTCTGTATAAGTGACTTTTAGGTAAAGCTGCGCTTTTATGCAGGCGTATAATCAGCTCAATCGTTTATTAGAGCGAAAAGGGATACAGGCGGGGGATGGTATAGGGAGTAGTAGGGGTGGGGGGGAAGCTTCGGGAAAAAAACCAGATCCCTAATCAATTTCATGATCGTATGTACAGGGAGCAGAAAGCTATCGGCTATCATATGCAATGTAAATGACGGAAAACATTTGGGCATATGGAATGACGATATGTGAACAAGGCTATAACGTGGCCGTAACCATATTGCTCCGGGTCCTATTTTATTAGTCGCCCCCCTCCCCTCTATTGTAGTATAGAGTGCAGGGATGCACACACCTGGATATGTGAGTATGCGTTCGGTGAGGGGTGTGAGGGGAGGGGGGGAATCCTCCCCACCCCCTCCCCCCTATATTGAAATAACGTTCGAAAACACATTCCAGCCGAATTTCCAACCGATAGGTATGAGCTATTCACATAGACAAACTTGATGATGCGGAGGCCCACTGGATTGGAAGTAACGCACATGAATGCGTGTGAGGCAACTGGGCGCATTGTTGACCCTTTTCTGTATAAACCCCGAGACCAGAAAACATGTTGGTGTGTGCCGAGGGAGGGGGGTGGGGATGTGGGACATATATGCCTGAATTGGCATCAAAATGTTAATGAGGGGGATGGCCCATAATGTCTCAATTTACCCCAGTACATGATTTGCAACATGTCGGTACAATCTTCTAGTTAAAAAACTTGCGCCAATTTACCCCTAGCCCGTTTCAATTGACCCCGTGAAAAACCTTCCGGCCGTACTTGACCGCTGCGCCCTCTGTTTCCCAGTCTTCTAAAAAAGTCCCGAGGCCGTCCGCAGAGATGAGTAAATCAGCAGTTACAAATGTCCCCAACTCCGACAATATCACCCGGAATAGGGTAGTACCGAGGGAGCGTTGGCGAAGAGGGAGCGTTTGTAAAGAGGGAGAGATGGCAAAGAGGGGAGATTTTCTCCCAATCCCCTCGCAAATAGGACTGGAAATAAACCCAAATATTGGACCTCATTGTTGCGGATTCTATTCCTATTCTATGAGCCAGGCGGTTCGATTCTTAGTTGGCGGGGTAGAGATGGCTCATCGGCCGCCACAAGTAGCGGGGAACGCCCGCTACTTTTCCCGCCGATTATTCCGCCCCAACTTTTCCCGCCGCTCTTTCGGCGCATTGTTGTGTACGGCCCGATCTTTTTGAAAAAACATACAAGTTTGTCGGGTTTTAGCGGGGTTTGTTCCGTAACCGTTACATTGGCCGTACGGTAGTCAATTCCTAATTATTTGTATTACAAGTAAGCCTTTTTGTCGCGGATTGCATGCGTTCCGATATTTATTGCAATTACACGCATATTCCGCTCATTCATTCCATGTTGCCGTACACGTTTTTTCATCGCTGTCTTGCCTTTTCCAAAGCGGAAAATCCACTTAAGTTGGTGACAAATTACGTAGACTCGGCTAGTAAAATATCATATTTCATGGTTAGGTTGTTGCGGCAAGGTTAGGGGTTGAATGAGAGAGGGGGAAAGTTGTGCCTAATAAACACAGTGTGCGACCCGGCAAAACTCCGGGGGTGAGAATGACAGAAGATGAATCCCGAAGAAGTGTCCGGTGTCGCCAAGGGTGATTCATTGGTCTGGTCAGCCCCTCCAAAAAATGAATAGCCCCCCCTCCAATGGGTCCCTCCACTCCTTTTAAGAAAAGGTGTTTGCCAGGAGGGGTGAGAACTAGAAATATGGCCACCTTTTCAACGCCTGGCTGTAGATTAGCTATTTTTCTCCGAAAAGGTTGCCGGGTTGAATTATAATGTGGAAAAATTCCTTTTGTTTTTTTACACATATTTTGCCGTATGTGAATATACACAATGTCCACAAAAAAAGGACATTTCCAGCACTAACCCGACACCACCGGAACAGTTGCAGAGTCCGGTGAAGTGGGCCCGCATTTGAAATGAACCTCTTCTCTCAGATCTCCTTATTCCGGGGGAGGGCAGGGGGAGGGGGGGGGGGCTAGAACCAAGCATACACCCGGTAGTGTCCGGACATCCCCCACACAAAAAAGGTGCGCGTAATATGTCAAAGCCTGGGTGCAAGGATTTTTCCGGAGGCATATCCGTTAGCCCCTTTTTGCTAGAGCCCTGAAGCAGCAGGCGTCATGGAGTTAGGTTCAAACTAGATTTTCTTCTTCCGGGGTGGGGTGGGGCTTTTCCGAAATAATCTCAATCCGGGGAACCCCCCTCGTCTCCCTCCACATTTTGCTATCCCTATGCAAGTTTCTTCCTCTGTACTAGTGTTCATGGGGACCGGAGCAACAGCTGCCGGAGAACAGAAAGCGCAATGAGTTGGAGGAATACGTTAGCATAGGATTATAGAACAACCCCTCAAGGCGGTTATCCGGGGAATACGGGTGGGGGGGACCTTGTTACAACTTTTCTGGAGACAATGGATTTTTTTGGGAGGGGGGGACAGGAGCTGGGGGTGTGACAAAGTGTGGTGTTTGTTGTACGTGATTAGTGGGGATGTGAAGGTATTAGTTTCATTTGCAATTGGGTGCGCGATGCTTTGGCATTCGGAAATCAGAATTAAATATTTAGTGGGGGGGGGGGGGGTGGAGGGGTGAGTTGACCAGATGTACATGGCGATAAAACCGAGCGGATTAATCCGGGTTTTTGATTTTTGAATTTTGAGTGTATGATTGTGGGGAGGTTGGAATCAGAATTGCGGACTAACTCTCGGATAGGCTTCTGCGCTTGTTGTTGCCGCCGGTTTTGTCAAGTTTGCTTGTGTACTGTTGGGTGTACTATTTTAAAATCGGAAAGTCCCGCTATTGTTGCGACCCTAAATAGTTATTAGCCAAATAGAACATTGCATTGTGCTACACTTAGCGCCAGTTATATTCGCAATATTATCTTACTTAGTTTTGATATGTAATTTGGCTCTTAATGATGATGTAAAATATTACGGTGATCATATTCATGCCATGTACGGTGCGGTAATTTTAATCGCGAATAAATTCGAATGCCGACTTGCAATTTGTAACATACCGATACACACACTAAATGTGTGTACGTAAGTGGCATTATTCCCAGAATACGTCGCAATATTAATTGTTGATGCTGGCAAAATATGCACACAGGCGAATGTCAATTTTAGGTTGAAACGATATTAATTTTTAAAACGCCAGTAACACTATAAAGGGACGTACCATTAATAATAGTAAAACTGTCAATGTTAGTAACATTGAGCCATAGAACAAAGAATGGTTTGTGTGATGTTTAACACTTGTGTGATAGAAGAGTGATTGGTTGATAGGCTACATATATAGGCAGCCTTCTCCTTTTTGTACGAGCATGTACAGTGTATCGAACACACTTAGAAGCGCGCTTTTTGGCTTTTGTCTGATCTCTTTGAACAGGGGCCGGCCCCGATTAAAAATTTAGGTGACACCGGGTTCCGGTAAGATGGATTACTCGTCTGAAGCTTTACACAATTAGTGGGTTAATTAACCTTGTCCAAATCCCTCTTTTTTCCACTTTTTCGGCGACAATTCCCAGATTTTATGAAGTCGGCTCGACTCATTCAACTCCTCGTTTTCTCGGAATTTGAAATATTATTGCGTAATTTCTCTTCCCAACTCCGTTCCTTTTGATGTACAGATTTTGGAAATTAAGAATGAAAGTCCCCCCCTTTTACAAGAGTGTTTCCGGGCTGGGGGAAAAGACAATTAAGGTTCAGCCATAATTTGCGTTTGGGGACAGAAGCAGCGTACAGGGTGAGTCAAACCGTCCGAAATGGAAACTTTGTATCTGTGCTGCAACAATGTCGTATAGATCCTCGTCTCAGTGTTTCCCCACAAAACATTAATTAGTTAATTAAATTATCAGGAAAATCGCCGGTTGCAGAGTTGTCAGGAGAAAAGTTTCTAATTGCCCCACGGTTTGATATTCAAACTTTGGGCAACTCCGAAACGCGTTGATTAATTCTAATCTCCACTGTTTCGGACAGCACCTGTCTTTCAAAGAATACGGCTAATTAGAACATCCATCGGTTTTGTAGGAAGGGGGAAGGCGGTGGTGGGAAGGCGGGGGGAGACGGAGGGTAGGTGTCCCGCCTCTTAGCACCTGCGACAAGGAATTCTACATACTCTAACTTGGTAGCTGCTTAATCAGACATTTTTTAAGAAAGAAACACCCCCCCCCCCCCACCCCCAACACCTTGCTATATACCGTGGGGGGCTTTTGCACGCCATGTTGGAAAACTGAAACTTCTGGAGGACCCCAGCTGATGTAACTCTCACGATAGATGGTGTTCTTGTACGGTCGAGTGTGTGAACGTTCCATTCATGTGTGCTGCATCTTTTGGCTAAGAAACCGTTTCCACTACAATACTAAATTTTCCAAAAACTTGAACTTGTCTCGAATTGGCTATAGGATGAGCCCCGTTCATATTGCCAGAACACGATTAAATTTGATAAAATGTGCATACATTCCAAACATTTTGCCGTTCAATATAAATATTTATAGTTGCTGCAACCAACCGTTGTTTGGGTGGTGCAGATTGGTTGAAACAATTGCATAACAATCGACCAAATAATTTTGGCTATTTTAACAATTTCTGTTCATTGTATGTAATAAATTGTCCGCGTTTTTGGTACAAATTTGTGCGTAGTACAAAACAAGTGCCTCGTGTCGCGTGTCATTTGCCCCCCAAAAATATCCACATGTCCTGGCAGACCAAATTCGACGGATTCCTGTGAACTTCGCCTTGTATATGAATTCACCGGGTCGCATAACAACTAGAGATCCAACAGCCGAGGTTAGATTTGCATAAAATCTGGGATTGTGTTTCCAGAGCTGAGTGAGAATATGTGAAAAGGGGGAATGGGGGAAGGGGATAGGGGACTGGTGGAGGGAGAGTTGTTCTGGGACAAGTGGCACCGAATCGTGCAAAAGGGGAAACCCAAGGATTAAATTCCCCTAGACCAGGGGGTCGTCACGGCCGACGACCTGCAAAATTCATGATTTTCGCAGATCGAACCGCTTACTCAAGTATACTACTTGTAGTTATTTGCTTCCTTCCCATACATTGCATTTTAAACCCATTATACCTGCCCACCCTGTGTTCACATTAACCGCGAGTATGTGAAGATGTGTGGGTGTTTCTTCAACAAAAAAAGAAGTATGGGTTGCCTTTCACGTGTATGGTAAATGGATTGGTTGGCTGCTCTGTTGGGCGAGGGAAATTTAATTCTGTGGAACTCAACTGTGGCGGTCGATGGTAGGTTAGCCACACCCTTGGTGGAGGTCAGTGATGTTGAGAATGTTGTTAACAGTCCCAACATCTTTCGGGTGTGAAACCATACAGGTATGGGTCCCACAAATTTATATGAAGCATATTCCCCTTTGAATTCCGTCGTTTTCGGGTACCAGTGGTTGGGTTGGAATAGACAACAAAATGAAACAATGGTGTGGGTTAGGGGCAGGGGCTGGGGGGTCCCGCTGTTTGAAAACGCAGCGCTCGATCTCGGCGCCCCTGCACAGATAAATACGCATTCAGCTTGATTGGTACTTCTGAATTACTCAATTTTATGGAATGCAACGCCATAATTATGTATCCATTGATTCTCAGTGAACCGTGAATTAACAGGCGATAATGGCTGGACTAATTGATTTATTAATTTCTACGATTGTGCCCACAAATTCGGTGGAAAGCGGGGGACATAGCAAAAAATATCAGGATGGGTGACGCTGCCCGGAAAATAAATAATGTTCCGGGGGGCAGATTCTGTTGTTACAGCGCGCCTTTTCATTCTATGCTGCCCTGCAGCTCAGTTTTTTCAGCCTTTTTCTATCCAAAAAAAAATCAACCCCCTCTTTTGGAAACTCTTTTCTTCCAACGTTTACTTGGGGCCCTGCAGCTCCACATTCCATGCAGTGTGCCTCGTGCGACCTAAGCCATGCGTTGTGGCTGGAGGGGCCAGGTAGAGCACGTGCCTGTCCACGAGGCCAATTAGACGTCTTGAGGCACGCGTGAGTGCGTCTTGGCGTCACATACCACGTGGGTGGGACATGCAAGATGGCCGCCGCGCGCATGGGGAAGGCCACGCGCCATGATTTACCTCATATTATGAATATGAAGCAAAAAAAAAAAACGGGCTTGCTTTTAACCTGTGTGAACGAACAGGGAAAATATTCGTGATGTAAGGTGGCGCGTGTCCCACCGAATTCTGGGAGCCGTGTTCGGGGCCTTCTCTGGCCGAAATTGCCACCTCAGGATGACCTGCACTTAAAAGCCGCGACAGCCATCTTCTTGTCGTTAACGCCCCGCACATTGTAAGAGCTGCTGAAGATTGTACAACACCTGCAGCTGGGACCTATCGTCCTCACTTTGGGTTTTCCGAGTCGTAAACGGGAATTAGAAAGCATGACGAAAGCCTCAAAGGATCCCGACAAATTTTCTGGGCCACCAGCGCCCGCTTCATAATACACTGTTGCAATTCTGTTTACATTCATTTTTTTCGAATTTTACAAAATGCGTATATATGCAGTTTTTGGTCGCCACCCACGGCGTTTCCGAACGCCATTAACCAGTGGAACAAGAATCGAATCAAAAGCCAAAGTGGCGCCATAAAAAGGGGTTGGGAACAAGTTAAGTTTTCCCACAACCGCTTGGGACTCGTTACCTTTTACATTCCTCCTGTGGATTCCTATAGGGCGCGGAAGATTTGTTGGCGACGAATTGTCACGGAGTCGCACTTCATGTACTTCTAATTTGGACTTGTCATCGTAAAGGGCTGTTAGTTACCACAGTCTGAAATAAAGCGAGACAAATATTCTCAAGGTGATCATCGCACTGGATAGCTCATAGAATCTTTCTTTAAAAGGCAGCGTCCTTGTTTATCTGAATCCAAATTCAGACAAGGCGGTGAGTGGCTGCCTTGAAAAGATGGGCAATGGCAAAAGATTATAGTTTGTAGGTCGAGTTAATGTGTACATAATTATAAAAATATTTATCTAGTCTCGTCCATATGAGTTTTTTTTTGCAACCGGTAAAAAATATAATTTCGGGTGTAATCAGACTGGAGTTGATCAGTCCACCATCTTGTTGGCGCAGAAGAGTGCCTGTGAGGAAACCGGTACCGGATCCGAGATCAAGATTGGCCGCCTACCTTCTGGCCACTCGGCAAACATTTTCCGTCTATGTCGTCACCACCACGGGGGCAGCGATCAGTTGTCACGACTCTTCGTACAATGCCCAGTGTCTGAACTAGGAGGGAATCAGTGACCATTGACCTAATTACCGGTTATCTTCCGAGGTGCTCCCCCACCCCCTCTCCTTATGGGATGTGATCGATACGGATCGATCTCAAGTGCCTAGCAGGTGCTCATGTGTGCAAAGGGGACGAACCTGCGGGATTCAAGCACTCAAGTCTACCAGTATATTGTGACTAATAAAACCGGGTTACCAGCCTACAACAATGATTTTCTACAGTATCAACAAACAAATTGGGCCACGTGAGCATATGACGTAAATGGTTGCCACGTTCAATCGCGGCGCAGTGTGTGGGGGGCACGTGTGTTAATAAAATCGGCCTGCGGCTGTTTTTCCCCCAACAGTGTTGTCCATTTCTGTGAATCATTCCGCGCTTTTGACATGTTACTCGCCTGGCCTGCTCAGAAGCGCAAAAATCGGGAGGCCCCGAATATTCCGGCATAAAGCCATAAACTCACAGCCCAACACCCTTTTAATCATCATCCCTTTATCAATGCAACATTTGAAATGGGTGCAATAAGACTCGCCCACAACTGCAGGCCAATATTTGCATACACTGCTGTGTCGGTATATGTAGAAGCAGCAGACAAACGAGGAAATTCGCGTTTGATTTAGCAGCAATTGCTGACAGCGTTCAACTGAATTTCCGGAGGCCACCGGGCTCCGGGGGGGTAAGGCCCCGGAGAAACATGAAAATAAAGCGCACCCTACTGCAATCAAATTATGACAGCTGCTGATCTACATAAGAATCATTTTTTGTTCAGATACTCCTTGCGTCTGTGGTTATCTCTAGATGTATTCAGTATTGTGTGTATGCGGGATGGGGGAACGCGCGGGTAGAAAAAAATTTGACAATGGTACCCCTTGTCCCGTTCCCTCGTCATCATGTCCATCCCTTGAATAGTCCAAGGTTGGGACGGCTGTTAAAAAATACGAGGGGGCATCGGGGCTTTTTAGGGCTTCCGAGAGTGTTACCCGGGACCGTTTTTCAGGGTTGGGTACGGGTTTCCCTAAATAAAAAAAAAATTTCCAAATTGCCCCCCGAATCTGGGTTCCACAAAAGAGAAAGTTTTTGGAGAATGCGGCCGATATGGAGTGGCCCCAAGCAATGCTTCCTCTCACTTTTCCCTAATTCAATTAAATCCCCATCTTATAGGTGATGGCAGGGACCCCTGAGGGAGGTATCCACAACACATGCCAACCTTCACGTAATAGGTGCAAACGGGAGGGGCCCAACAATTAAACCGCAAAAGGTGGGGGGGACACAAAAAATTGTACATAAGAGGATCTCTCCCTTGTGGGCAACCTTCGATTTCCATTTTATAATCGGTTTTGTTGGGGGTGAAATTTGTAGTCGGCCTTGTGACGTACATTTTCGTGTCTACGAAAAAGGCGCAATTGGAATCCTTGTTAGAAAAGAAGCCTATGTGTTGAGTTCTGCGTGACCCAACATCAGGTCCTCCATAAAGGAAGGAACCTGTTTCTTCTCCAAGCAGATTTGTATCTTACCGAGTTACGTTTTTGGGCCCTCTTGTCCCCCTTTTTTTGGGAACCTCCTAAAAGCAGTTCCATGTTGGGCGCTATAAAAATCCTGAAGCATCGGGGCCCTTCTTCTAGTAGCATATTGTAAAATGAGGGATATGTCGAAGGAGAAGAAGGAATAACTCAGCATGAAAGGAGTCCTCTGTGTGTGTCCCTTGTCGAAGCTCACTCCGGATCGTCACTTTTTTACAACCCGGATCAAAGTGGCACTGCGCCGGGGCCTAATTTGAGTCTGATTTTAACCGTGTTGAATTCATTGGCAAAAAAAAAAAATGCGGACGCTTTTGTAGCTTCTTCTGTCGTGTATAGCATTTTAGGTAGGATTATCCTAACTGATTGCATTAATTATCTAGCTCTGTTTTTAGTGCGGAAAAACCCAACATGCAACTCGGGAGATAAAAGTGACACCGTTTGTGATAATTACAAGGTTCTGATTGCTTTGGAAACAAATGCGATTTTGATCCTTAGGGACTAGCAGGTGTACACTACATTTGAATACCAGCCCTCAAATCTTTGTATTTTTCACGCTCTGTATGAACTCGCGTAATTATTGTTGTTAATGAATCGGGCTATTCGTTGGCATACATGAAAAATCCGCAAAGTCCAATTTTGTTGGTTTTAAGTTGTATATACTATAAGTAGCCCTCACTAGCATTGGGCCGAATTATTTCGATATTGGTTTTTGGACTTATATATTTTCCCCATAATATGCAAGGGCAATGCAATTTATTTAGATATGCACCAATCGCCAGACTTATTTTCAGAACAAGATGGTGCGACTTGCACTAACTGTTACCATAGTGGCGGTTAAATCTTAAGCATGGCTCTAAATTAACCATTAAGAAGGTCCAAGTTTCAGCTACATCTCTTTAGGGTGTAAGACAACCCTCTTCCTCCAGTTCCCAACTTAACCCCCCTCCACCCACCCAAAACAACCCTCTCTCCCCACCACTTCCTCCCATCCTAGCCTCCTGCATGCTATCAAAATTATTGTCCCTGGTTACGATGTCATCTGGCAACAAGAAATTGGCCCCGGACAACGCCAAATGAGTCAGAAGGGGAAGCAGGATCGTGGTAATTACAGCAATTAATCCACCTTATGAATTCATACGCTCGCACTAACTATTGATTCTTCGGTACGGCTTGCTCCCCACCCCCCCTCCCGAATGTAGTCGTAATATTTGGGTTATTACTGGGGGAGGGAATAGGCTGATATAAGTCTCACTAACAAGGCTTTCCGAATGGCCTACGGTACATGGGGTATTGAAATTTCATTCGGCGTTTTCCATGGGATTATAACGTTTTTGGGTGTTGAGGTGAGGTGGAGGGGGGAGTGGGGCTCCAGATCTCTATTGTTTCAGAAAACACTGGGAGCCGTGTTTCGGCCCCAATTTTCCGGGCATTTAGCTGACTTTATGCGATTGCTGTACAATTAAGCTGGCCGACAAAAAAAGGGCGACGAAAAGATCGGATTTGGTGAAAAAGAGGCGAAGAAATTTGCGATTTTAAGCACCCCCAGGTTTATGGATAGGGGGCGCAAGTTTTCTATGTCGCTAATTATATGCAGGAGGGGCTGGAAATGGCCAAATATAACTTGTTCCGGGTTGGGACCTGGGTTTAATGGGCATTGAGCTGGCTGATGTCACACTCAGGGTCGATGACCTTAGATATCAGAGGTGATGTCCTCGGGGAGCTCGCTTCAGGTGATATCCTCGGGGAGCGCGCTCAGGTGATATCGAAGAGTTCACTTTTTGAACTGTTTGCTAGATGTGGCAAAGACCTTGTGTCGGGTCAATGTTACCGGGAGGAGGCCACATATTTCCTCTGATTTCTTGCTCTCTTTCCCTTGATTCAATTTGGGTAGCTATTCAATTATTAGGGGTGGATCCTTCATATTTGAGTCCCTGCTGCTCAATACTTAATATTTTGCGGAATCAATTTTCCCATGCCAGCAGAGGAGGGAAATATGAGAAAGTTCATTTCCTCGCTACTTGTTACGGCATGTTAATTAGGGAATAGTTAAAAACCGTTGGCAGGGGGCTCCCCCGGTTGCGTTCACCCATCTCTTTGAGATTTGCGCATAACCACGCCTAAATATTGCCTCCCAAGTTTCAACCCCTGAATCTGGCCTTTGAAACCCCCCTGCCACCCAGCTGCACTCTGACAAACCTTCCTTTTGTGACACCAACAGACGGGGGATGTAATTATACACACTGAAATCGGCACGTGTTGACTCTGACCTTAACCCATACTTGTCACACATACGGATTCTGGCTACTTTGGACCTATGTCCTAGGGGCTGCCCGATGCGATACTGATGTTAATATTCTGCATAGGCTGCTGCAGGCATGTCGCATTTTTTGGGGGGAGGTCTCCCGCCCCCCTGAAATTTTTATCGGTTGAATATTTCCTTGGCAAGCTCGACTTGCCCCCACGTCATAAACAAGCCCTGGTGATGTTGTGTGTGTGCCATGCAGGCAGGCAGGCAGGCAGGCAGACTATGCTAGGGCGATGACTAGTATGTGTGACGGTGGGGGGACGTTAGGTGAGGATCGAATTATCGGACTGATGTTGAACCCAGAGCTATTGCCAGTCAGAGCCAGCGAAACGAAATCCACATGCGGAAATAATAATGTCAAAGGACGTGCACATCTGCCAAACAATGCTGCATTGGGCGCATTTAGGGGAAGCCATGCGAGCAACTCTGGAATCAGATGCAGACAATGGCCGGCCAACGAATAACTGTTGGACTCACCCTGTTTGGCCCTTCCTTCGATTCATTAGCGCTGTGTGTCCGCTTCACGTGAGAAACATTCCAGTCGCGCCCCCTCCCCCCTCCAAAAAACTGCATGCCCAACAATGCAACGGCCGTACACACACTCCTTCTGCATGCTTATGTCCAGGGGGTTTTGCACCCGGGGTTCCGGGGGTCCTCTGCCGGATAGGGTCGTGGTACCCGCACCCAGAGTCCAACACGATTTTTTGGAGAGCTATTATTTCTATTTTAATCGCGCTCGGATCCGCTTCCCACGCATTCAACATTAAACCCTTTCTCGACCTTGGTCATTATTGCAGAGTAAATAATAGGCGGCTTTTAAAAAGCTGTCCGTAGAAAAACCTAGTGGGTGTATTGAGTCGTGAGTTGGAAATAAATTATTGTCGCTATTTGATTGGGGTGTCTGTCCTTCGTGATGTGATCGGCCATTCCCATTTTTTTGGGCCGTACAACTTCATGAAGTGGGAGAGAAAACTGGTACTGACTCATCATCAGTCATCGACCTATATCTCTAATTATAGTGTTGGAACTGGAATCATAATTATTCATCTCATTTAAAAGTTTAGTACCGAATATATAGCCGTGTAATTATCGTATTGCCAGTTAAATTAATATTCCTACATTTGGTTCCAGACCAATTATTACATTTTTATTTTAAAAATGGCAACGTTGTCCTTAAAATAAAGATGCCTTTGAAACGTCACACTCAAAATAAACACCCATCCCATCCACCATAAAATCACCACCCTCAGGGTACACCCACAAAAAAATAACCTAAACTGTCTCAATATTCCACCCATTTGTACAAGTGTACGTAACTTGTAGCCCTTGGCGTCAAAATAACCCGATAAGATCTTAGCCGGCAATATTTATGGGCCCTGAAAAAAGTGCATGCAAAACGGCGTCTGCAATCAACCGAGTATCGCACGGTCCACTCTTTTTTCTTTTTGCGAAACCCATCTGGCAGCAGGCAGCAGAAGCATCCTTTGGATATGCAAATGAGAGGTAGGGGGTGGAGGAATAGGGAGGGAAGTTATATAGCCTGGGAGTGGAGTTTCCGCGTCCTGCCCCCCATAATTCCACTCGTTTTCTGGCACCGTAAAGAAGGAGCCTCAGGTGCCGGCGGTGAGATGCCTTTTCACACTTAACAAGGTGCTAACTGCCTCATGCCATAACCCAGCTACAAGGATCTTCTGCCCTTATTACCCCTGGGCCTTTTTTTCCATAGGTGGGTATGTTCTATGCTTTTTTTTTGCCGAATTTTTCGTGCACTTTTGCACACCGGGTATACTGGAGATCAATAGCAAAAACGAGTTTTTATGGCCTTTAAAGTCACGCAGGACGCAATAAGGTACGGGTATGAGTAGCGTGCGAATATATGGGGCTCTGGACCCCTTATGCAGATATCTGGTTGCGACACACGGCTGAAGGTCAGGTCTGTGTCCGAATCTGCACGCATGTAATTCCCCAGTCAGCCTTGACAACTCGGGTATTGTACTTGCGGTTGTAATTTACACAGACTAATGCAATGGGGATTCTCAGAATTTTATTGGGGTTCGATACTCTTTTCAAAAGTTTCCAGGTGAGGGGGGAGCTCATTAAAATTGATGCGGGTGTCCCAAAAGTTGCGGACAGGCTTCGTGGGAGGACAATTAGGTTTGTTTTTGATAAAGGGAATTCCCCAAACATACGAGCGCAATAATTTTCTTTCTCTGAATTCGCATGACCACTGAAACAATCGTCCATTTACAAATGGCTCCCCTACATCAGCCATTAATCGAAGGAACATAAAGCTCGCTAAAAAGATAGCGAAACAAATAGACCCCCCCCCCTCCCCTCCCTCCCTTTTGGCAGCCCTCCCCCTTTCAAAAAAATAGATATCATAGCTGGAGGTAATAAATGGAGGTGCTCACGAAAGGGCGGTCGAGCCCATTTACACATGATCCGCTCCGCAAACACGAAACATTGAGATTGTCTGGCCAAGTGTAATTGCCTCAACCCGAAAGCTGATTCAACGCTTTCTGAAAGGTCTGCATAAAACATGGTTTATGATTCGCACTGTAGCACCAAACCCACCCCACTCCACCCCTAGATGACGAATAAGCAAGTCTAGATATCCTGTGGGAGAAATATGATTGCCGGCCTCTGTATGTATGGATGACGCCATCATTCATCCGGCTTCCGTGAAATGCAGCGTAGACGACGTATCATTTTCCTCTCTGGGGAAATGAATTAGCTTAGGCCTACACAGCTGCGAAACACGAGATTAGCTTGATTTCAAATGCAAATTACTTTTAAGCAAGTCTGGTCTGAATGTCCAGTGGGGGAAGAGGCGAGGAAGAGGGGTGGGGAGGGAGGAGGAGGAGGAGGAGGAGCAGGAAGAGGGAGGGAGATATAGAGGGAGGGGTGGATTTTGCTGACTGAGGTACAATGGTCCAACTGGCCCTAGAGATTCTCTTGGGGCGCAAAAGAGTCCAATCATATAAATCGGAACGTACAGGGTGAATCAGGCAGTACTTACCAACAGATTGCCCCGTAGTTGTCGCATTATTTCGTACACAGCGTGTGTCCTTTAAACAAGTCGAAATAAATAAACATGGCAAAAATTCTGCTTGTCTCCAAGTGGCAATATTTGTAAAAGGCCGGCTTGGAAGGATTCACCCGATCACCCTGTACATAACATTTATATAGGGGTTTGTTCCCGCGCGCTGTCAATCGATGAATCTGCATTAACATCTAAAAGAGATTGTAGTAACGTACAATGCCGGGAGATTTAACCGTCATTGTATAGTTGCCGCGTATGGATAATACGATTGGCGTTATTCCGATGCTTTACACGCGGTTGCACATGTAGGGAATAAATGGGTAAAATGCATATGTAGTATAATATTGGGGGATAAAATAGTCCATTGACACAAAACATAGTAATGGAAAAGCATAAATGCATAATGAAAAGGCTGCTCACGGCTGGGGTATTATTTTATTATTGCTATCATCACATATTTTGCGGTGTTGGCTGCTGCCCGTGTATAGGATGAGTCATGTTTACCGTCTCTACATAATGCGGTTTGTTTGTGTTGCTTCTTCACAGTCAGGGGGGTAAATACACTGGCTCTTTCCATTAAGTTCCACAAATTAATATCCCGCCGCATTGAAACCGATCCATGGTTGCATGGCCACCACCTCCATGGCTATAGCCTCATTAGGATACCCACACCAACACGATTTTTTTACCGGTAGCCGGTTGGCCCAACAATGCCATCTTACACCACCGCACCTAATAAAACCTTTCCTCGAGTTGACTGATTGCAAATAAATAAGTGAAAGGTGTAGCAAGGAGTGCAAGCAGCAGCCCCTTGATTTATGTTCGGGCTTTATACCAGAAGATATAGCCATGATCCGTCAAAAAGTGGTGTAACCTGAAGGCAGGGCCGTAAAACAGCAAGTTGGAGGAGAAGAACGGTAATCGAGCCTCCTACTTTGGCCCAAAACTTAATTAAGCACATAACGAATGAGGAGGGCTTGGCAAGTACGGGAGTTTAGATTCTTTCGGAGACATTTTGCCGTAATAACACTGCTGAAAAATGTCGCCACGTACAGGGTGCTTGACAATCATTCAATTTGCTAACAGTCGCTGGAATTTCCTTCCTTGTGGATGAGTGAGCGAGCGCATTTGTATTCGGAGGCCAGGCAATCATTTTGGGCGGTAGATAGCGCCATTATCGCTCTGGGCAGCCCGCGAAATTAGAACTGCGTATTTACCCAATTTACCAGCTCTGGCTGCAAATGTCCATCTTTCATTTCTCCTTGGGCCGTCAGTCATCCGGCGCGACACATTTTCAATTACTGGCGGTAATGTTTACCTCTGCATCACGGTTCTGTGAGGACAGTGTCAAATGCTGTTTGGGGAGTGGGGAGGACACCACCACCACTACCACCACCACCATGCTAGCTGGGTTGGGGGAAATCCAGTCCCTGAATTTGTAGGCAGCAGTAGTCATAAAGGTGTCCCACATGTGCACGTATGCCTCAAACCGTCTTCCTGCTGCCGGAAATTTTTACTGCCTTCAAATTGGGGGGATATCACATGAAGACGGTCCCTCCCATAAAAATAAAATGTAAAAAGTCACCCCTTTCCGTCTGGGGAGAAAAGGGTGCCGACAAAAGCCTTGAAATGCAACAGATCGCCTTCATAAAGAGCACAATCCCAGACTTGTTCATTGGGACCCTTTTTATCAGTAATAAACCCGGCAGCTGGGTTCAAGTCGTTGGTTGGCTATGTGTGGAAACAAAAGCAAAGCGCAATGTTCATACGGCAGACAAAAAACACTGCTTTTCTGAACTTCATCCTCCAATCCCTTTACGGCCCCTGATTTGGCTCGGCTTGAAAGGAACCGACGGAGATATTTAGACCAGTTATGCCGGTCTTATGAGTCTTGAGGACCTACACCGGAAGGTAAACAGTCGATATGGAGACCCATATGTGGGATCTACCATATGTTTCTGGCCCTGCCTGCATGGGGGTTCCAGTCTGTGTTTAAGACCACGGACCGCTAGAGGCTCTGCCATAACCACACTGGCCTTCTACTGCTGCCATCTTACCACAGAAACTACACGGTATCTTTCATCATCCAAATGTGAGGTTATAAGGTCGCAAATGTGCCGCACACGTGACCCTCCAAGTGGACATTGCACTGTGTGGTGATGAATATTCATCGGGGGCCTATAATTTTGTGCTCACATCCTGTTCACACTTGGTGCGTCATTCTGGGGCATGTCCCTGCGAAGGAATAATGCTGGGGAGTAAGTTGATTTAAAATTTCATTTTCTGCCTGGAAAGTGTGTGTAAGGGCACATTTTAGCAGGGCATTAATTCAGTGCCTGTACACATATCGATATCGCAGAGGGTGCGAGTCGTCGAACTTGCTCTTCTATCAGGAATTAATGCCCAAATTTGGATATTTCAACAAAAAAAAGGTCCAGGCATTATTAGAGAATGTTTTTGTTGGCCATCTTTCCGCATCACCCTAGGATGCTAATTGCCCGCATTGTTGCCTGCAGTCCTTTTTTCTTGGGGGCAGCACAGTGGGGGAAGCGACATCGTCCAAAATTGCCTTCACATATTCCACCCATGCTGAGTATGCATGTGTGGAGCTGAGCAGAGAAAAGGAAGGGGCGGACCAACCCCTGGGTCCAAAAAAAAGGCATCCGAAATTTTGGATGCCATACCTAACTAGCGGCGTGTTGTAGGTACGAGGCATATATATGTATGTGTTGCAAAAAGCCATTCCCCAAACGCGAGACGACCCCCACGATCCGTTATTATGTGCCAAGCTCCCAAAGAACCACCACAAAGACTAATTAACGAAATAATGTGCATATTTCGTTTCAACTTGCATCCCTACCCCCTTCCACTCCCCATTCCAGCTCCCCCGCCATACCCCCTCCGAAACATAACAACCGGAAATTAGCCCAGGCCGCGACGTAGCCCGGGAATTAATTTCATACCTCTGTGACATTAGGATGATTTACTTCGCGAAACTCAGATGGCCGCATCCGAAAATAACTCACTCCAAGTGACACCTCGCACCCCGCTAGCTTCTTGCGCTCTCGCTAATGTTCCGGGAGCGAGAGTTTTTTCACGCTCAGACAAAAAAAAACGGTAATTTCCTTGCCTAAGATTATATGCGGAGTTCTGTCAGGACTCCCAGAAGCAGGGCGGGAGGAAGAAATGCATGAGGCTATTGGAAGAACTTCAAATAAACGAAGCGAAGGAGCCGTTGAAGGGAATTGGGCCATTTGCACCTAAGGAAAGCAAATTTGGCAACAATTTTTTGCGCGCGGACGTTTGAGATGAAAATGGACAAAAAAAATATATTCCGAATATTGGGACCAGTTATTTATATGGGAGCTGTATTTTTATGATTGGGTACGATCCGATAGGTCATGGGAAAAAGTCAATGTAACTTCTGAATCTATACGTTAGCCATATTACCATAATCCATCCCACAGTAAATCGGCTTATGGAATACCCTGGGTTTTGGCAGGAGACAAAGAACGTTTTCTGCCGACTCTCCAACCTTTCCTTTTTTAAGGGCAGTCCCAAGTGACCCGAAATGGTCAAAACCCGGGCCTTGCTGGAGGGGGAAAAAAGGCAGAGGTCAGAAAAAGGTATTGCTAATTTTCACCTTTCCTATTGGGACGGTTTGGAAAAAAAATATTTCTTTCTTTGAACCGTTTTTTCCCCTCGGCTTTCTTGTCCCAGGCGCGTTGTTATTGTTGTTTGTGAAAAGAAAGTGAGTGAAAAGAAGGGGACAGTTGGGGAAAATGGTCAGGGAAAATTTTTATGTTTTCTATGGGAGAACGAGCATTTTGAAAAGCAGCTGCGAAACCCGCGGCTTATTTTTTGTCTGTACATCGATCTGAATGATTCCATCCATTTAGAATCGCCGCTTGCCCGCCATCCCCCGAAATGATAAATCACTCTCCTCCCGCGACACAAGTTGAATACGCCAGCAGATATCAAAATTGCAAAATGAAAACGCGTCCAAAAAACGCGGACAAAAGGAACGCCGTTTGAAGGACCATTCAGACATGTTTTTTTGTGTGTGAAAAGGTGAAATACGACTCGGTGTACATCCGGAATGTAGAATTCCGGAGTCTCCAAATTGCACTTCTGAACATGAGAGCTGTTGTGGGGTGGAAGAATTGTAGATTTGGATCCACTATAAAAAAGAGGGGACAAAGGACACAAAAGCTGACCCACGCCGAAGGGAATGAGTGAGGACTTTTCTCCCTATAGTTACATATGCGTCCCCCCGGATGACAACGCGAATCGCTAACCTGACCTGCTTCTTTTTTTATCCGCCATGATTTTTATTTTAAACAGGGGATCGAGCGCTTCACGCTCAGCTTGACAGTTTCACTAACGCCTTTGTCAATCGCTGAATGCGGAATCGGGGGGTGTTGGGAGATGGCCGGTGTCAAATGCACTCGTTTTTAGCAGTCCCCCTCCAGCTTTATTTAATTTTTCGAAAGGGGGCGACAGACATGGCGTGTCCCACGTCAAGGCGAGTTTGGTGTCAAAGTGTCCTTGGACAAACACGATTTTTTAGTGGTCAAGAGTATGACTTTTCCCGAGTTGCAATTTCTGCCATTTTGTGATCGGCAGACCCTGCAGCTGGCTCAAGATGGGTGTAAACATGTCAGGTACATTCGCAGTTGCTCCATACCTCTCCCAGAAGCATTAGCCCGGCAAAGAATCAACAACAATCCAAGTAGGGTGGCTGTTGGACTAGTCGAGCGGACACCAACAGGATTTCAGGGGGGATGGGGGAATGGAGTGTCCGGACCCTCCAGATGTCACCGGCTTTACATAATCCGGGTCGTCAGGTGAGGAGCGAAATTTGGTGCCGCTGGACCTAACCTTTCTCGGCTGGGACAAAACCGGACATCTAGGAGACAACTGGACTAGATACGGATCGGTGTTGGGGGGATACACACTTGGAGCACCTTTGTCCGGGCCGCTTCTTCGAGTTTTCTTTAGCCGACCTCGAGCACCCATCCAAGGGTGCAATGGAAACCCAAGCCAGTAATCCAAACCTCAAAAAAGTTGTGGCCCACCCCAGCTGCAAATCCGATTCCGCAAGTGAGTCGCGCATTCCTACTTGCCAAGAGGGCAAATCGACTAGCTATACTAGGGGAATTCCCAGCATCCCACCTCTTTCCGAATTCTCTACAAATACAGACAATTTCACACTCGGTTCCTCTCATCCGAGGGGATTCAGTCGGAGAATCCCCCCCTTCCTCTCCCTCCCAGAGGGAGTAAGGAATCTCAGTAAGCAGCTTAGGAAAAGCGGAGAGGAGTGAGGGATGCAACAAGTGGGGGATGTCTATTGATCCAAACAGACAACTGTTAGAGAAGGCCCAGAGTGGGAATCTCTCTGTCCCGCGGTCCGAATGGTGCTGGTCATCTCCCCCATCCCACAGGAGCAACCCCTCGGATTACTGGACCAAGAGGGGATGACTTGGAAGAGACTGATTCAATCCGCCGCAGGGAAACCCAGGGGATTTCTGCAAGATGACTTTTGCGGTTACAAGGTGTGATGGATCACCGTGGCTTATTTTTTTTAAAAAGTAATGTACCGACATATTTCTTGCTGGTTTCAAGAGGGTTGAGATGTTAGGGTCAAAAATCCGGGGGCGCTCTTAGCAGCGATTGGAGACTGGCGTGAAAGTGGCGGGTCTCTCTCTTCAAGAGGGCCATGGAGGGTCCCTCGGAACAATTCACCAGATTCTCCACTTACTCCTCCAACAGAAGCCCCGTCATCAAAGCGAGGATCCAACACTCTCCAGTCATTTAACAAGACCCCTAGGGTTAGGCTTTCCTCATGTTCGCCTTGAAACATTGCCTCCTCTCCTAACCTAGACAGTGTCACACCTCATTTTTTTGTCCTCTCAGCAAACCGACACTGTACCCGATTGATTTCCTAACAAACAAGAAGTCATGGTGGTAGTTTTACCGCTAAAAAAATTAATCAAAAGTGAGGGTACGTCAACCCAATCCTACCCAGCCTCAAATCAGCAGCTGGGCAGAAAAGCGAGTGGGGGGTATTACAAGCTGCCAGGTTCCAAAAACCAAATCCTCTTATTTCGCTCTGTCAGACCAACGGCACGCCGCTCAATCCGCACCCTCCATGCCTCCCAAAAACCCAACGGTATCCCCTAGAGAACTGAAAAAAAGTGTCATCTTTTAGCACCGCAAAACCCCATTTCGACCCCTCCTAACAAGGACTGGGGGTCTTCTCTCACACCGTCGGCCGGACCCCCAAAGGAACGATAAAAGCAATGGGACGCTTTCTATCCGGGGCTACAAATGTCTCTGAAAGCTTTTTTTTCCCCAGTCTCTTAGCCGTCTGCATTTGGTTTCTTTCCAACGAAAATCATAGCCGACACTTCTTTCTTCCACTTTTTTTCTCTCTTTTTCTTTTCTGTGTAGAAGGGGGCTTAGAAAAACCGCCCCAAGTGGGAAGGAAGGAAGTTCTTCACACAAAGACTGCATTTCTTTTTTGGCCCTCCCCAATTCTATCCATCCGGAGCCATTGCACCAAGAGACACCCAAATATCAGCTACTTTGCAGACCCTAGCCGCCTGCGGGACAGATAAGGCCGACAATACCCCCGCCGGGTTCAAGTGGGAAGAGGGTGGCTGCCATCTTTGTGTTTAAAAAAGAGGGAGCATTAATACCATCTGTACACTCTTACCAAGCCATAGTGCACTATCTCTTCAAAAATTGAGACCATTTTCTCATGGGTGTCCGATAGATGGCAGGGCCTGTCAATGTCCTTTGTCTGAATCGTACTAACCAGCCAGTACCTTTGGTTACAAACCGGCTGACATTTATAACACCGGGGGTCAATAGCTGGAAAATCCCACGGGTGGGGACTGCAGCTGACCTTTGGTCGCGTGTCGCTCTTTTATTATTTTCTCACTCTGTCTGGTCTCTGGGCAACCCCCCGGCCATCGAAAAAGAGCAGGGCTGATGGGGGAGAGAGAAATGGGCTTGAAATCGGAGGGGCCAAAAAGCAGCCCTTTTTGAAGTAAATGAAAAGAGGGAAAGGGGGAGCAGAAGAGATGGTACATTGAGCCAGACAAGGGAATTATTTCCCTGGTACACCATCGGTCAGAAGCGTCCTCTTTTGTTGGCCAGCCCGGATCTGATACAGGCTCCTCTCCGGAGAGACCCCCGGATGGCCACCATTTCCATCTTCCTTATTGCGCCAGATCAAAAAAGAGGGGGGCCAATTGAGCCCCGCCAACAATGGACACTGCGGCCAAAAGAGGCGATAAATGTAGCGGTCCGTTTTTTTGTGTCCAGGGAATGGTTTATTTCGGCTGGAATCGTACCACAAGGACGATTTCCCGGAAGCTGATGAGGGAGGGTAGGGGGTGCTTCCTAAAACGTGGTGGCTGTCCAATCAATTTGGCTATTGGTGAGAGGGTCCGAGGTGATACCATCGACCCACTTTCTTAGGGGGTTTGTCCGGGGGAGACTAATAAAACTCAAGATGCCCTCAGACACGGGGGGGAGATAAGAATTTTTCAGCCTGGCATATTTTTGGAAGGACTATTGAGATTTATTAGGGGTAGACTACTCTTGACCTTCCTTGGAAGTTCTCAGTAACATTTTTTTTTCCAACAATGCCGGTTGCTAACAGAAGCATGGTATAGGCCTAATAAGGCAGATTCGGGAGTCTGATTTTTTTTCTTCCAAATAGGGTAAGGGGAGACCCTGAGCGATCTTGGGCACGAATTCGCCCTAAATCATTTCCCAAGTACGGAAAAGATATTATGGAGGCCACGTTTGGAGCCACCACATCTGGATGGAAGCACGAAAAAGAGTAGCTTATTGCATCAGGTCGTCGCAGCTGTGCTGTAGTTGATGCTTCCGGATTTTCTCCGCAAGATCATGCCTCTCATTATTATTATCGCGAAGAAAATGAGTCGTTCATGATGAAGATTTTTATTATCGATGACCAATCCGCCTCCAGGTAACAAACAAAAAACAAGAAAACTTATTACACTCCGCAATTTGAAAATTGAGATCCTTCGATTCAGGTAAGTTGATGAGTCAGCCCAAGGTTGTGCAACCTGTGGGAGACTTATGCCTCACCTTGCTTTACTCTGCACAGTCTCGTACCAGAATAACTTAGTAGCATTACAGGCAGACCAGGGCTTCATGAACGCTGATGTCATTTTTCCAGATTAATTCGGATGATTATGTTATTTTTAGTCGTGTATTTTGTCCTGGATGCTTTTATGGCAGTATACTTTTCTTCTAGATGTCCTAATGGTTGCGAGCCCTTTTTACCTTGCACCATTTAGTGCCCTCTCTTTCCTGTCCTCCCCCTAAGAATAAGCCGAAGACAGGCGTCCTTTCCCGTTGTCTCCGACCGCCGACGCGAAGAAGTAATCCCATTACGCCCATGGGCCCAAAAAGTAGAGGGAAGATAATAATTGTAGCCGTCTAAATGTCAACGGGCTTCTCGACTCTCTCCGCCTATGCTATGGAAGGAATGAGAACAAAAGGAAGAACAAAGGAGAACTTTTTCTTCCTTTTTTGGTTCGACTTAAGGTGGAATGGAGACTTCCTCCCCTGACTCAAAAAGGTCAGATGCCATCCCAAAAATATGGTACGGAATAGTCTGAAAAGAGGCCAACGAACCTGGTCATTAGGTGGGAGTATTTGTTGAAAATGTGCGTAGTTGTGCGAGTATTTTGCGTAAAAGTGGAATAGAATGGTGGAGGTCCTGAGTGCAGATGCTTAATGAGAGGTGACCAAGACGCGTCTATGGGCCGCTATATGTAGGCAGCTGCTCCGCCAATCGTAACGCGTCCTTTTGGTGGCCGTCCGAATGGGCTCCGAGGCCTATTAAACCGGTGACTAACGAGCAATTAAAAGGCATGGGGGCTTACACTTTTGCGAGGGATAGACATATGACCGGGTTGGAGGCTATTTCCTGGGACCCCTTTTATTCGGAATGCTAGTCGCTCGGCCGGCCTGGGAAAACATAACATCGAATGAAAAGCCCAGCGGGCGATAGTTTAATGTCAGCAGAATAGTACTAAATAATAATTCTGAGAACAATAACGCGTCCCACCCATTAACCGGCCCGGGGTAATGGAGAATTTTAATAATTATGGCTTTTAATAGTTTCATGCTGTTTTATTTGCGTCTGCGTGAAATAAAAGGTTAGGAGTAAATCACCGGCGTTTATCGTCGCGATATTTTATGTCTAGGCCTACGTTGTTGGGCCCACGACCAACATAATATGGACCAAATGACCGGGTATCATGAATGATGGGGGAGGATTAGCCGGTTCCCATTTTTATGAATATTGTTACATAATAGCCTATGTATTCCATGGGCTCCCATGCGTGTTGTGGCATGTCCACTATTATGCCATAAATATTATGTCCATTCGGAAGCCGTGATGCGTCCAATTTTCAGCTCGGAACCCTGCTAGGCACCAGACCTATACCATTCACACAGTTTAAGTCTCTTTATGCGGTGCCCAGCCCCATTGTTGCCCCAATTGTGGCACAGCTCACCTGGTCAAATCTGGCGCCAGGTGTGATCAATTCCTGCTAAAAAGTGCCGCCGTTTTTAAACATTTTTTAGCCTGTTGCTATATATGCTGCTGGTGTTCCCCCTCCCTCCCTCCCTCCCTCCTTCCATCCCTCCCTCCCCGCCTCTCCCCATCCAGCATACGCCGGCGTGTGGTAATTGCAGAGCCCGGAAGGTCTGCTTTTGTCCTAATAGCTACAAGAGGTAGTACAAGTGTAGTGCTTAATTCGTAAAGTGAGCTTGGCCCGCTCGGCTTTTACTGTCAATGCTGCTGGATGGGGAGCCGTATAAATGGCTAATGCGCCGGTAATTTACGGAGGAAGTTAGGTTAGAAACATTGCATTTCTGAAGCTTTCATATTTCATTAAGACTTCATTAGATTTCGATAAATTAATTATGACTTTTGATCGAGCTTTGCCACAATGTATTATGAAAACTAAGCGCATTTCCAGGGGCCCCCTCCCACTCAAAAGCGAGCCGCCATCCGGAGTTAAGTACAGATGCGCGGGGAAATTAGCCTATATTAAGGAAGAAGGGGAAGGCGGGGTGGGAGGGAGCGGGGAGGGGGAAGGACCCAAAAGCACTGAATTCTCTACTTCAAAGGGTAATACTTTGCTTTGTAATTTCTACCGAGTTCCAATTATATCAAAGATCAAGTTTTGTCCCGAATTTTAATAGGTAGCTTGAGTGTGGGCCGACAATGAAACTCTTGCGGTGTTGCAGACTTCAGGGGAGCCAAAGGAGTTTGAAATTTCCGGTACTTTGAGACCTGTTGTTCATCTTTCACTGTTGTGTTTTCCCCCTTCTTCCCCCTTATTCGCAAGGAGGGTAGAAGAATATCCCTAAAGTCGAGTTGGGAAACATTCCTAGTTCATTAAAACTCAAACCAAACGGGTCATGTCGTGTCGCCTAACTCACTTGATCAGGTTTCAAGCTATACTGACAGAAATGGTCTCAAAGGATACCTTCCAGGATTCATTTTGGGATGCACCATTGGTACTAGATTATTTTCTTAAGAATATCGATGAAAAAGTACAAGTTTTTAAATACCTGTTCTGGGCTCGAATATTTTGCATTTAAAATCAAAATTGAATTTCATTTTTTCAACTTTTCCAACTGGTACACCTCAAAATGAATCCTGGAAGAGTTCCTTTTCCTCAGTACAACCAGTTCCTTTTAGATAGGAGTCTGAAATCTGGGCAATCAAAGTGGCGCAAGATGTCGTTACGAAACACAGTCGTGCACATCTGATGGCGCTTGATAACCGCCCTCCCACACCGAATATTTCCCCCAAAAATGGGCCAGTAATTGTGCCTGGTCCGCCGATACACTTGGAGATGGCCGTGTATTAACGGGTCTTTTGAACAGGCCAAATCGGCACCTTTCCCTCAGGTAATGACTGCCATGACCTGGGTAATTGATTAGCCTGGCCGCATTGTGTCGGCGGGGGCGTGTGTGCCAAACATATAAGTACTGGACTATAGGAAATTATTTCCCAAATCTGAGGACGATGCGATTTACGATGTATGCGTGTCGCCTTGTCTTGCCGGCAGAGGGGGGGGAAATAATTAGTAAGTGTTGGCAATCAACTTGATTTATCGGCGATTTATGACAAGAATGTGGCTCATCTCATTTCTGCCATTTTTTAGGGCAGCCCATCAGCCAATTAGGGTGAGTGGTACGGCCTCGCCAAATGTGCTTTTTCTGAGAAAGAAAACCTGGGCAGCTTGTCGCAAAAAGCTTGGCGAGAAAATGCATATATGTTCCCAGGGCATGATCAGATGGGAGCTTTGTGTACATGCAAATACTGGAAAACACACACACCTGATATATGTAAATGACATTTGTAACCCGCACTCAAAATTGCAATCAACATTTTGGGCAGTGGTGGGTTCCTCAGCTATTTTTTTATGTGGTGTCATTAGTGTGGGGGGAACAGCGCGTAATTAACAGTTAACGAAATTAATAAACAGAGTCGGCGGCGCTTGTCAGGAATCGCCGGCAAATGGGGATAAAATTCAGCTTTTGCAGCGCCGCAAGGAAGGATGCCCCGCGGGGATTGGTTCTTGTTGCCTGCTGCTGTTGCCTCCGCCAACCCAAAAATGTACAATTTATAAAGCGTCATGCTGGCCGTTATTTCTAGCGGAAACTGCCAGCCAACCATCTTTCCCCCCTATATATACTATGAGGCTTGGTCATGTGACAGGGCTGCAACTAGGGAGAAGAACATGTTAACCGCCCACTCTTCATATGGCCAGGTATAGCTGCTTCTTAGTTCTTTAAAGCTGTTGGGGGGTTTATCTGCTAATATGCAGGTTTTGAATAGTGTGGACTCACCCAGTATGTATAATATTTTTACATATCAGTTTTGGGATGGGGAGAGGGTGGCTGTCATTATTGTGGCCTCCACAACAATTGATATCCGGGGGATTGTACATATTATGCGTGTTTGACATGCTGAATCGGTAATTGGCGAGCGGTGTTGAATTAGTTGCACCTGCGGAATGTTAGTTTTTTGGGGTGCCCCCTCGCCCACCCCCCCTCTGACGTTACAATGATCCGCGATGGGTATCAATGATGAAACTATTGATAGCCGGAGCGGTTTTAAACACCCACTCATTGAAATGGAAGAGAGGACGCGATGAAATGTTAATAAACCCCCGCAGACGATGTAGCGAATTCGATGGATTCATTGTCGAGGGCTGGGTGGTGGGGTGTTGCGTGGAAATAGTGCGGAATATCCCCTCATTAAAACATGCCAAGTTTGTTGTGGAGTAGGGGCCTTTGAAGTTGATAACTACTTAGCAGAGGCCTGAAGATGCAATTAAGACGAGATATGTTGCAAGGAGGGGGGTGCGGGTGTTTTGCATATAAATCGTATCCTAAGAGGTGAGCAACGTGGCGATCAAGAATGAAACGCCTGTTGCATACATGCCAGGTTAAATTATGGGCAAGCTCAGAGTAAACACTAATTAAGTGACGAAATCATAAACAAAATTTGATAGCCATTGTAGGAAGCTACTATTTCAGATAAGCCGCGATTATTTCCTTTGCTAATATTCCCCCGGTTTTTTCCGAGCGAGTGGATGCAGACATGTCCAGAGTGACTATTTTAAGCTCCTATTAAAATTCCGTCAAACGCCCTCCTCTTTTTGAGTCCCTGAGGCGTGCCACTCGTGTGAAGACACATGCACATGCATAGCAAGTCGTGCCATATTGACAAAAAGGACCAACATCCTCCCAGTCCCTCCCCCCCCTTCCAGCAATTTCCCAAAGCTAGTAAACAAGATTTCCCTTCCTCGCATGCATATTACATGCTGAGATCTTATCCCAGGGATGGGAAGCAGGGCAAAAGCCTATAAAGTGAAGCTTGCGGATGCTATAGAGGAAGCTATCTTTCCAGGAGACTAACGTCTAGGTACACAGCCAGCTTCTAGGAAGAGTAAAAAAAATAGCTTCTTGGTTACGTTTCTTCAAGTACTTGGGCACACACCTTGTGTTCATAAATAGGCTTATAAAGACGCCTTTCCGGCCTAAATAATGGGTAATTGGATCCTCGTTGAATATTTAATGGTTTCACTTTGGTGTTTTACGCACTTGTCAACTGTGGCGTAAATGCGTGGATTTCACGTTATTTGAAGCGGTGTATGCGCACTACGGTGCTCCATATCTGTAAAAATATAGGGTCCGGTGGGAGGGCTGGAGAGTTAGGTGTCAAATAATTATAGGGCGACATCTGGCAAGGCCCCGAAATGGGTATTGCATCAGTGCAATAAAGCCATCAAGAGTCACGTGAAAATTCTCCAAAGACTAACTAGGTGCAAACTTGATCCACTCGTTTAATATCTTTCCTAATCTCCCCCCGTGTAGTTATCATTTTGTTGGCAACAGCTGCCCGGGATTCTTTTGTTTACATCTCAATCTGTCATTGGACTGGCGACTGGTGGATATATGCATAAAAAAGCAGCATTTGGCGCTGTTCATTGACATTTTTTTGAATTCGTACTGCACTTTATCTTATCTCCCGATGCTTATATATATTTGGGCGATAATCGTAGCCCCCGATGGGGGACACTTGAGAAGAGCGCGACAGATGTTTCCCAGGAACGGATTCTGATCAACGCTCTTTTATCTAGCAGTTCTCTGATGCGAACCGCCGTCTGCTACTTCGTGATTTGCGATTCGATGCGATCTGGGCCGATGAGCGACAGCCATTCAGCCCTTTTGATTCGCCTTTTTTCTTTCACACCCTGTCCCTCCAACTGGCATTGCGTTACCGGCCTTTCCAATCAAATAAATCCGCACGAATTACATCGGGGGGGGGGGGGGGGGGGGGNGGGGGGGGGGAGTTGAAAACAACAAAGATGGATTACTCCCCCCCTTTTGAACATACCCATGAAACTATGCCCTTCGAGTATATACATGGGTGTGTGTGTGTGTGGAATCAGCTAGTTGAGTAAGTAACGGCGAGGCTGGCACATTGCAAGACAGATGGGCGTGGATTAAATTACGAGCCATAATGACCGTAATTAATGGCATATGCCTCTGTTGCAGGGTCTAATGAAGTGAAGGTGTTGCCTTGTTTTAAGTTTTCTATTTGGCGGGGTTGCAGGGGGAGAGAGAATGGCGGGGAGGTAAAGAGAAACGAGGGAGAGAGAGAAAAAGATATGAGAGAGAAATATCCGGGGCTCCCCTGCTGTTACACTTGCCCAAAAGAGCAGCCAATAAAGAACACCAGCCCTATATTAGGTAGAAGAGGCCTCCGTGGGGATGAAACATAACCTTGCTGTAGGTTTGCTTTATTGCAGGCCTTTCTACTGCGCATAGATAAGGAAGGAAGGAATGAAGGAAGGAAGGAAGGAAGGAAGGGAAAACGAGTTACGGTGGAGCTCAGAGTTTTTTTTTTGTTTGGAAGGAAAAATAGGCATTAAGAAATATTGCGGCCAAATATTTTAACTATTCTGCCAGAATCTGTTTTTGCGCAAAAACATTCCAGGAGTTTATTTATATACCGGTATATTATAATGCAAATTTATAAACACAGTATAGATAGCTAGATTCTTCTCAGAAATATTTATTTAGCTACGCAGTATTTCTAGGTTGGACATGTTACGCGATACTTCTGTCTTGAAAGGTTGTTTGGTTCAGAGAGAGCGATGTGGTCAATAGCTAAGGGGAGTGAGGAGGCGTTTGAAACACAATTCCTCTCTCCCTCCACTGTCCCGAGAGTGACTTTCCTAGATTCTTCGAAAAAGTACTCTTTTCATCGAAAGATGTATCAGTATTATGAGTGCATCGCAGTATACTTATGGACAAGTAACAGACTTCTCGAATTTTCTAGAAAGTGGGCCATCCTAGATTATTCGAAAAAGTGTTATTTTCATCAGAAGATGTAACAATATCAGAAGTGCGTCGCAGTAGCCTTATGGGCAAGTAACATCCTTCTTGACTTTCCTAGAAAGTTGGACAAGCCGAAACATTTTCATTTCAATGAATTTGCTGTGTATCTGCTGCCTCCTTGAATTTACCATGTTTTTGCACGGAGGTACTCAGTTGTTAATAAGATGACGTCAGTGTATGGTATAAAATAACATTTCGGAAGCGAAGTGCTTGGGGGGGTCATCTCTACAGAAGGTTCGTTGAAATACTCCACAAATGCACAGTGCACTCGACACATTCATGCGTCCACACAATGCGGTTTTGAGATTCGTGGGGCCCACTAAATCACACGTCTTGAGAGGTACAACAATGCCGGCGCATAATAATGGGGGATCGGGAAGGGTCTTCTCTTAAATGAACTGCACCGAATCAACTCCAGTGTTGTTTGGCCATACCCACCATTCTGAAGCCCACCCCTGCAATTGTGTGAAATCGAATTCATCCCGCAGAAGTAGTCCCCATATTTCAATTCGCCCTCCCGAAAATTTCCGCTTTCAAAAGTCATTGTTGTTTTGCCCCTTTCCCATCACCTATATTTTTTTCGGGTCTATCTGAGAGGCCCATCGCAAGACCTTTTTTTATTATTATTGTCCGAGGGTACTTGACGCCATATTGGGAGGTCCGCTGTGCACATGGCGCCGTAATACTGGAAAGGGACAGTATTGAAACTAAAATCCGTGGCGCCCCGGAGCGGGACGAAAGCATTTTAAAAAAAAGGAAGAATAAAGCGGTCATTAATGAAGGGCATTAAAATGGTTGGGGAAAAAAAGTTTGGAAATTCAATAGCGTTTTTAGAGGATCTTTGACTCGTTTCCATTAACGCTTTTTTTTGAAGGCATGCGAAGGAGAAATTCCATTTACTGGTGGCAACGACACAAATTTCGGCATAGCCTGGGCGTGAAAAGAATTCGCGTTTTTTTTTAAGCAAAAAAGAGATCTGTCACTGGAGAGCTATTTAATGAGGTAACGAGGAAATCCTTGGAGGTGCAAGGAGGGAAAAATGAGCGGACTGGAATTCTGGAAGAAAGTGAAACTAGAAAAACTGTTGGTGAAAGTTTTCAGTGCTATTAGCGGGTGTGCCAAAAGTAACGTATTTCTAGGTGATGGGACACGCTGAGAATTAGCACAATTGATATGCCAGAGATATAGCTTCAGTTTATGCATTAGTGCTGTAAAATCAACTTAATATATAGATATTTTTCTTGTTAAACTTGAATCTCTTCCAGGATTTATGTTGCGGTGCACCACGATAATTTGTTTGGAAGTTGTTCCTAATAATACCAGATGAAAAAATGAAGGTCAGTTTTTTCTTGATCTGTTGTCAGAGTAGCAAAAAACTCGATTTTAAAGTTGAGAATTTGCGGTTTTTCACATTTGAAATGGTCGCCGAAGGTGCTAAGAACATGGCAAAAATTATAACTATAATTGTTATGCAAATTGTAGATAATGACCAATATTTGAGACGCTCGATTGTTCATGAACAATAATTTTAATGGAATTTAAAATGCGCGTATTCGTGATTCCCCATTGTTGTACCACATTGGATGCTGCCACACTGTTCAACAAGCATTGATTTTATTAAATACGTTTAAGTGAACAATACTACAAAATTTAACATCATCTACCATTGTCATAAAAATTAAAATCAAATTTCTACCAGGTTCCTAGCACCTTCTGTGCCATTGCAAATTCTCAACCCTCAAGCCCAGGATTTTACTACTCGGAGAGTAGATATTTAAAAACTGTTCAGTTCACTTTTTCATCTATTATTAATAGGATCAACCACCAATAAAAATTATCGCGGTAAACCGTAAAATCAATCCATTTCAAAATCGCAATTTTCTCAGCGCGACTTTTTACTATTTTATAAACCTAAGATTACGACGTCAGCCTCGATATTATTTCCATATTACTGACCTTACAGATAAATTTTCGAACTGTCACCTTTGCCTAACGAAGGAGGGCTTGCCAAAATAATGAAGACACGAAAAGTGTGTTGAAACAAACAACAGACTTCCATTACGGGAAACTTCCGCTCCTTAATCGTCATAAATTCATCTGGGAGGCCCCCACCGATTTTCTTTTTTTTCTTTTTTTGGGGGGGGGCCATATACTCCTCCAAGTCAAAAATGCCATCCCTCATTATGCTGGGAAGAAAAATTCCCTCGCCCTTGGAATTATTGAAAGCGCGCCCAAGTTTTCCCCAAGTTGAAGGCTGTTTGAGCCTCAGACTCGCATTGGATTTGATTTATGCAGTTTTAGAAGAGGGAAAAAAAGCCAAGAAGAGGTATAGTTTCAAAAGAAAAAAGCTGGTGGCCATGTTGGGGAAGTCCTAATCGCCACTGACAACCTTCCTTCCTTTTCCCCAATCGAGCTACTTTGTCTAATTCGGGCCCCCAAAAGTTTGGCCGAATACAAAAAGAGCTGGGAGTTATAATGAGAAAAAAGGGATGGTAGGGAGAAGGTTCCACAGATTAAATCCAGGTCCCTCAGGACATCTTCCCTAATCAGCTCAGTGCTACCAAATACCATCTCCTGGTTCGTCACCGCCATTATACGCAGGACATGAGTTATCCCGTTTCTGAAGACACATAGCAGCACGAGGGGCGCGTGGATGGGCACACGAGGCTTGATTATCCTCGCCTCAGCCTCGTTGGCACCATTGGACCCATCTCCGGGGTTGTCAGGTGGAAAGGAGAGAGAGAAAGGGACTAGAACACTTAAACTCCAAATCTTCCGAACGGGAGTCATCCTTGGACTTAATGCATTTGGTCCCCTCTTGGCTAATAAATGGATGCAGGATGGGAAGTCATGAGGCGGCAATGTTTTCCAGGTGTCCAAGATGGCGGTGTTGAGGCAGGGTGGGGCAGGGTTGCCAGGAGCCACCAGGGTTGCCAAAACGCGTCAACTCTTACAAATGGTCAGATTTTACACAAAAAAGTGCCACAGCTTCTTCCACTTAACTGCCAGTTAATTATAGGGGTTTTTTCCCCTCTAGTTGCTATTAACGAAACCAGCGCCTTTTCCCTCCTCATTCCCCAGTCCAGAAGTCAAGGGAAACTGAACTTATTAATAATTAAAGAGGGGGAAGCATGGCATCGATTAGACTTCATTTTTGTGTTAATTAGACGGATTTTAATACGCATTCTTTTGGAAAGATATCTTGTGGAAGTTTTATTATTACGGGGCGTAACGAAGACCACTCGATGAATACCCTGATGCTTGTTGATATTGCCGATTAATTTTGCAAGAAGTACCTTACTCATCTCCATCAAGTTTTCAAATAGGGAGGGACGGGTTCGAGCGGCTGGGAACTAGCGATTTGTTAACGTAATTACTTCTAAGAATTAATTGGCGGGTAAGTTTTGTCGGTTCTTAACTTCTTCGGAGGGGTTGTTTCGGCATTAAGTTGATTGCAGTCGATTTGATCGGGAGACATCCCATTTTGATTAATTTCTCCCCACCAAGTTTGGGAAGATGAGCTTAACAATGGACAAGAAGACACATTTTCCCCATTGTTCATAAAAATATATAGAAACAACGGGCCAGACAGATGGTGGGTAGAGAGTCAATATCCGTCTTCCTGGTCGAGCTTCACTTACTCTTAACTAACAACTGACGTCTCATTTTCTGACCCCTAACTCATTCTTCCGCACTTCCGCCACCATGAACATGACCTGACCCTTTTTTACCACCACACTGTACATGCAAAAATGTTCAAAATGAGTCAGCCATTAATCAACCAGCTTTTTTTGCGGAAACCGAGCACGGAAAATGTAGAGACGCGATCCAAATACAGCCCCACTGTCGCACCCTAGTTTCACTTGTATAACAATTTACTTACAAGGTGTAGGTCCTCGCTAAATTTTTTTTTGCAACACTTGATGTTCGAAGGATATACAAAAAAAGTTGCAAGAGAGGGGAGAAAAGAGTTTTTTTTTTCGAGGCATAGATAAGGAAATGAATTTGAGAGCTTGATATGGAGGAAAAGAGTAGGGGCGCTCTTTATTTAAAAGAGTAAATTAAAAAGACTCTTTAACAGGACTCTAGCGACTTTCCGGGTTTCTTCCGAAAAATTGCTTTCCCCTCGAGAAAGTTGGCCTCCAACTCGGCTGTTTATACGCTGGAAGTTTTGGGACGAGATAGGGTAGAAGCAGCTATGCTTATGAAGGGCCTTTAAAAAAAGTTCATCCACCTAAGTAGTGACTTTAATTTTGAATTAGTGTGTAAAATACGTAATGTGTGCACTAAACGAGTGTAAATTCTGTTGGAAATGAAGAGTGAAAATTTAAGAGCCCTTCACGTCACGCCCAGTTACGTTTCTTCCTAGACGAATTCTGGCGCCAAAGTATATTGTAACTGTTGGTCCAAACAAAAATATGCTACATTTTATCAGCCAGTGACGAATGTATATGTTACTGATAACATTTTAGACGCACATATGTGTTTATGAAAACCTGGTAACTTGGCCTTTTGAAGCTGCCTCATCAAAGTGTAATTTCTGGGAGCGTGTTTGGACATAAGTGGTTTTTGGAGCTCCAGACTCATCTCTTTCTCTCCCCGACTTGACACTCAGCAGACCGGCGTCTTTATCGTGTCCACCATCACTTTTTTTTCTATTTTTTGTCTGCTAGGAAAAGTCATAAGGCACGTCTTGGAAGGCACGGAGGGGACAAAACCGTCATTCGGTTCTGACTAATACGAATTCGCTCCCGGCAAATGTTGCATTCTGATGACACTAATGCAGATTTTATCTCCCAGATATTAGGAGTGGAGGGGGGAATGCATTTCACATTCAGAACACGCCTGAGGCATTTGATTCCCCCCAACTGCCAGCTACCCCCCCCCCCCCCTGTTCCAAACCGCCATTCCCGATTCCAATTGGTGAGATCGTGGCTCTTCCTAAACTCCATAATAACCAGCTTGGAAAAGACGTAATGTCTACCTTCCCAATGAAGGATTGCTGTACACATTTTTTGAAAGGAAATTGCTATGTCCAAAGCTGGCGTAATGGAGGAGTCGAGAGCATCACTCACGACCATTGGCATAAGAAGAGCGTTGTGTAGGAGTGGTGGAGGTCACCGTTTCTTTTCGGGGTCACGTCTTAGTCTAAACAGTTTAAAAGTATCACTTGGAAGTATAAACTGTGCAGGAGGCAAACAGATTTGTGAAACCAGACGCAGACTTGACGGCCTTTTCCCCATTATCTTGAGTGTCGAATGTAGTGTGTCTCTCTTCAGTTTTCGGATTGCTTTACAGGGTGGGTTTAAAATTTCGCAACTTGAGGAGGATCCATGGCGCCTCCAGAGATAACGATGACAATATCAATTGCGGTCCCTGAAAATAAAACACTGCTGTGGCTCAACAAGTTCTGCTGATGTATCCCAGAGTCGAGAAATTCCCTTCTTGGTTTTTCTCCCACCAACCTTGACAAAAGGAGCCCCTACACCAAATACAAGCTGGAATGCCGAACAATTTGGATTCTGTCAGGCCTCATTCCATTTTTCATTCGGACGCTTTCCAGACCGCCTAGCTCTCCGAATCGCCACACATTCAAAATATTTGGGCCCAGAAAACTGGCTGAAACAAACAGTTGCGTAACTCAACACTAAGTAATTCAACACAACTGACCTAGGCGCCTTCGCTATACATAAACACAGTGAGAAATGTTTTTGCGCTGGGTATCGATAATTAAAAATATATTATCGATACACATTCCTTTTTTAAAGCATTCAATTTGGTCCAGCGCAATATTTAGCAGTGCTGTAGTTATAATTCTTACTGCTCGGGGATTTAAGGCGACAGAAATATGCAGAGTGGATTTACCTGAGATTACTTAGGGATTTCCGCAACAAAGCTCCAGGAAGATTATCGCTTGGCATCCCTACCCCCCATCCCTTCTCCCCCCCCAAAGGTGCTGTAAATCGAAATTCCCGGAGAAAATTGTGGCACCCGAGAAGTCGTAATCGTAATCTGGAGCAAAAATATAGGGGGCAAAGTGTTTCGGGTTGTGTGTGCAGTTATGAACCTCTTTCCTCTTCTTTCTTTTTCTCTGGCCGAAAAGCAAGCAAGCAAGCAAGCACACTGGCGCACCACAGCCGTTCCATAATAAATCCACCTGCAGCTTAATTGGAAAAGTTCAGCATCTCCCTTCCAACTTTGGATATGAATCTCATGCAAAATAAAATCACCTTGCTGCAATATGAATCTCGTGCAGAAGAAAATCACCTCGTTGCAAGTCCAACCACTGATATTACATAATAACAGCGGAGGTAATTTAAAATGCTTATCTTATTGATTCCCTCCCCCCTCCCCCCACCCTCTCTTTTTTAAAAAAACTGAGATATCACTTGGGGACGCTTCCTTGTCAACGTACAGCATATGTACCCTCCCTTAATCGATAAGGGAGCTTAACAAATGCGTTCTTTCCTTTTCAGTCTCCATAGTTAAGCGGCCGGATTAACCAGGTGGCTTTTTAATAAATTCACTCCATATAGGACCGACCTAAATTGAAAAAAAAGGTGGCAGCAGGAGGGTCAAAAGATACAACGCCGATAGAAAAGAAAAAGGCGATGAGTCTTCGTATTAATTAGAAAAGGATCGCACCTGTATAGCAAAAAGGGGGAATAAAAAAGCCAATTTGGAGAATCTCTTTCAAAACTGACGGGGGCCTCTATAGTATGCTTCCAGAATTGGATTTTTTTTTCTCTTCTTCTTCTTCCAAGAAGGAGGGGGTTTGAAGGGGGGAGAAAGGTATCAGACATCCAAGATGGGATCAATGCTTGAGGAAAGTCGAGACCTGTCCTCACAATGGCATTGCTGTCATTTGTCAGGTGACACTAGGTGCCAGTTTTCTGGCTGCCCCACACTTGTCTTGACAGCTGCCTGAATGTAAGTCAAGGATTGAAATTCGACACAACACCTTAAGGCAGGATAAAAGGTGACCTCCGCCACTGTTCAATCGCTGTGCAAACGACATTGTGTTGCTCCGAATAATATATGATAAGTGGCCCGGGCCACGTCCAGAAACGACAATTTTTCTTATTTTACCTATTAGTCAAATTTACTGGATTACTTTGTGGTTTGGAAATTCAAGCCATCCTCTACTAGAAAGTAAGAAAATAATTGTAATATTCACTGTATAGCATCATTTACACACAAAAAACACACTCTGCAAGTGGGTTTAATTTTAGCGCTTTTAGCAAGACAGTGTCAAAAAATTTTGATTTAAAAATTTCCAGTTTTAATTTTGGTTGCAGCGTACAGGCCTATGCCGAGCTTTAAGCTCGACTTGGAGACATCTTTAATTCCTTCCCTATAACCCCTTGGCGAGTTGTATAGCCGGACGTGCGGATGTTAGCACGTACCCGCAGTCCTCCCCTCCTCTCCCCTCCTCCCTCCATCGTTATATAGCCGGGGTCATTTTTGGGAAGAAGTTGGGAGTGCACAGTTCTCGGGTCTTGCACTTCCCGCTAATTAGGCATATCGCATAGAGTGGAATTAGCCAGTTGTAGACCAATACTCCCCAGTTCGAAGACGTGTCCGGAATAGCATCCTCCAGCTTAAATTAATTAAATGCAATTGAAAGAACTCCTATCTCCACAAGCCATATGCTTTATATTGGCCATATAAGGCCCCATTATTCCTGCTGGTATTGTTTGTGATCTACAATATCTACGGAGCCGGTGTGCTATCTGATTCTCTGTTTTCGGAGATAGCATTAGCATATAGACGCACGTCGTTAGAGCCCCCCCAGCGCCCCTGGTGGATATAGACTGGACCAAGAAAAGGCTGGAGATGGGCCACGGGGACGTGGTTTATGTCTCTGGGTAAATGTTTGCTTACGTTTGTACGTAATTAGTTACAGCGGGGAAGGAAGAACTGCTGCCAGTAGGATTTTTTTTTCTTTCTCTCTTGACGTACTCTAGATTGGAGTAAACTGAGCCTATCTGCTGGAGGCCAAGAAACGCCAGTATGTCACGATTTTTTTGTCAAAAAATAGCTGTTATAATTTTTTCACGGTGATTCGCAGGCAAAATATCTGAGAGCGAATGAATGCCATTGACATTTCCCCAGTGCAAAAGTGTCACCTAGGCTGAATTCAGCACAAAACAAGGAAGAACAGCAGCACAATGCGATGTGACGGCTACCAAAAACGTGTCTGCGACACGTTTCAAAAAAATCGCGAAATGCCACAAGAGTGCCACCACTCCACCCGATTTCCTTTGTAAATCAGACTACACGCTGGAAATATTCGCGGTCCCCCCACCATTATTGTTGTGAAAACATGCTATTTTTCCATCCGGGCACCCCGTTTTGAAGTCCATTCCTGGACGAGCGACACCCAAAAAAATCCCTGTCACGTCTTTTCACTCCGAGCCCTGCAACACCCAACAATAGAGCGACCAGCTCCCAGCTTATTTTCAAAGCAGGCATAACTGACCATTGGGGAGGGGATGGGGGGAGGGGGGGGTGTGCTCTCCCACATACATACACACTGGTATATAAAAAAGTCCAGGGTGGAAATCAGGGCTCTCTCTATCCAGCCGGTTTCAGTTGGGTGGGCGAGCACAAGCTGACAATCACCATGTTTGAAACAAAGGAACACGCAGCTGCACAAAAGGACGGCCGATTGCGGGGGTCCCTAACATATATGGCGGCGGAGGAAGGACATAAACACATGTTTTATATTCGGTTGGGGGTGGTGGGCCTCTGGGGGGTCGTGAATGGACAGGGGGAGGGTCAAGCTTTCGTACGTGTGTCCCGAGACGTCATAACCCTGGACAGGTCGATACTATTAGTGTCAAAGTAAAATGTGGGCTTTTATTGGGATTAGGCAATCGTTGTGCTCGTATCGCACCCTGAGCTCTGATGAAATAGGACCAATAAACCATTTTACAGAGGCATAAAGGCGGCCTTTATAGGTTGATGGCAGAGGGCTAACCTAGTAGCTTTTAAGTTATAAAGCACGCCAAAATCAAATGAAATGCAACCCCAGGAGAGGTCAAGATATAACCGTTTTCTTCGGATCGTGTTTTATTGCACCCCCTGTAGTGATGTCCCTGCTTGATAGAAATCGGTAGGGCTTGAGGGGGAGACGACATGGCGTTTCCTTTGTGGCGTCCAAGACGTATTTTATCCTCTGGGCCGACGCCACCGGGAACCAGACGATTTATCCAGTCAGGTAGTCTCCCCTCAGATGCTAATTAGCGATGCTCAACCTTATATACGAGGCTATTAGGTCCTTCTCTCGCTTAACGACGATTGCCAGACTATTCTTTTGGGTGAATACATCTGGAGTCGAGTCTACTAATTTCCCAGCTCACACTGCGGACTGTCTTCACCACACGCTAACAGGTTTCTGGAACTAGGGGGCCACCTCACAAACAAAAACAAACAAAAAATGATTCTGTTCGACTAACCCCAACTCGGTGCAGTTGTCTCACATTTGAGTGTTGAAAATGACTACATAATTGGGTTGTTCTGCCAAGTTTATTTAGTGTAAGTAAATATGTAGACACGCGTACCCAGAAGGCGTTTACAGGGCCTTGAAACAGAAGGCACCTGCTATATGGAAGGTGGGTTGAGTGAAGAGACTACTGCACCACCACCACCACTAGACTGACTTGAGCCATCGGTTGACTGCCTTCTGGTTACTAACCCCCAGCTGGTCTAATCCCGAGTAACTCTCTGCTACTCTGCAGCTCCAGGCCCGGCCGGCCGCCTAAGCGGGCCTCCGTCGGTCTATCTATGCCGCCCACGCAACTCAATCCGCTCAAGAAGCCTCGCCTGGAGAACGGAGAGTACCCTGGATACGAGAATGGACACCTGGCCAGTAAGTACACAAATTTTTTTCCGCCATTTTCCACGAGCTCATGTGGTAACAATGAGGCTCGAACGCGGCCACTTTTTCTGACGGCCGACCCAAGATAACGTCTGGGATGGTACAAGTGAGGACAGTTGGATACCGCCTTCCCATGTACTCCAGCCCATTTCTGCTGACAAACAACCGCACCATCCGCGCCTAATTTCCAGGATCCAACCGTCACTTCTGTCAAGAGCTTGGATATGTTAAGGGGGATGGGCCGGGGTCCTAAGCTATTGGTAATTATTGCCTGACAAACACACATCCTCGGAGCATGCATGCAATCGTTTGAATACAGTCATAACCGTCACTCAAACTTTGTTGCCTTTTATTTATTTATTTTTTTTTCCAAGTTGCGAGTGGTCAAAATCCGCGTATCTCAATCCCGTGCTGTGCATCCGGCGGGGCGCCCAAGAAAGCGCAAGAATTTATATGCCTGTCCTAAGGGCGCACGTGAATGGTTAATTAAGTCTGCCGGTGAGGCTGTCCAAACTACGGGGGGAGTTTTACGAGCTGTTAATCTAACTTAGTAATAAAATAAGGCGAAGTCTCCGTGGCGGGGCACAGGCCTCGGGGGTTGGGGAAAATCATTCAAGTTGGCAGTGCAAGTGACCGACAGGAATGGAGAGATAGATTTAGGGGTGAGGGTAGAGGGGTCTGTCAGTCTTTCAACCATTTGCAAAACCCCCATGGCCTCTGGCTTTTCCATGAGGGTTGCATGAGTGAACCCAGCCTGATTTTCCGATGATTCAAACTGCTGGGCTTGTAGATTGCACTGTTATTTTTCACCTTGTGTTGCAAATTGAAAACGGATTGAGTTGCACTGTATTAATGTACTGGGTCGCAGTTTCCAGCATTAACGGATCGCCACGGGATGAACAAATCAGCGACAGAAAAAAAAGACGAGCCCTAAAGCTGNCCCCCCCCCCCCCCAAGCTGGATAAAAAATGGCCGCCACTTGCTCCGGATCGGAATTTGTTTTTATTTGAAAATTTGACCCCGTAAATGTGCGACTCTGAGTTATTAATCATGCAAAAATCATGCGGTGAGGAAATTACAGGTTAAACATCCCGGACAGTTGCCCATCGTTCTGAAACTCGTTTCGGGGAGCTGCCTCCGCTTAATCATATTGCACCTGTAACATCATGAAATGTGTTCTGTGCGTAGGGAAACCGAAGTTGAGGAGTGTGAATCGACACGTGTTGTTGCACTCCCCTCTTCCATTTCCTGCTCGGTGAAATCAAAAGCGCCAATCCCATTCATCAAGCTGGGGAATGAAAACGGCCGGACATTTGCAGTGCCACGGGGGGAAGAGGGGGGAAAAAACGCACTTGTAGGCTTAATTCTGGCTACTATCATTTGATTTGTCATCACCTTTACACTCAGAGAGCTACCGGGGGTGCCAGAATTGAATTGCAGGATCAAAGATTATTGTGTACAAAGCTAGTAGCCTCTATCCTCCACGTCAACCAACCCCATCTAGCGGTGTACCTGGACAATAAATATTGTAATGGAAAGTTGGGTTGTATAGAGAGGGCTGGTTTGGTGTTAATCTAGATAAAGTCTAATGGCCTTAGCTGATTAGGTCCTAGCCCAAAATTTGCACCTTTTAATTTAAATCAGGTGTCGTTCACCTGGACAGTACGGTGGGAAACAAAAGACCATAGGAAACAAAGAGTGGGGTGGGGGACCCGGCGCACTAACAATATTTGGAAATTAATCCGGGAGCGGGCTTGGAGAGATGACTAATCCCAGAAGAGAGGGGGGGCTTTTTTCGGTTAGATCTGAACGCCGGCTTCCGAACCCAACAAAGGCTTTCTACTCGTTTTTTTTTTGGGGGGGGGGGGNCCCTACGTGTATTATTACGGGGGGATGAACTTTGCTTTTAAGTGCATGACGACTGCGACTTTAGTGACTCACACGCTGTCACGTTGGGTTTGTGTCTACCCAGACCACATGCAAAGCAAGTGCTATTGTCCGTCGCAATTGGATCCCTTTGCATGTAATGAATCCGCCATTATTAAGAGGAAGAAAAAAAGGCCAGATAATAATGAGAGTAAATCTTGGGAGGGCAGTGTCAGAGTGCGCAAATGATTCCATGAGAATAAACCGATTAGGTCAATAATTAGTAAGGGCTACTAACGACCCAAATAGCTGGCCAGCCCCCTAGATCGTAAAACGATGCTCCGTAATAAAGACGCCATCTTGGATATGGGAGCAGTACAAGTGAGCACATACCACCACCCCCACCTACTTGGTGATTCTGGTCATAAAAAAGATTCCAATGCTGGAGTGGATCACACGTCCCTTCGAGATGACTCATAATTGGCCCTTGAGCGTGATTATCTCCGATGCCCCCCACACGGACAGGTAGTAGTTAAGCATTATAACCTGGGCGAATAGGTAGGCCGTTGGGTCCCCTTCCATTACCTCTTCAATTATCCAATTAAATTGGGGCTGGCATGATTCCTATTGGAAGCTCCCTTTCTCTCGACCTGGATCGGTACTGGCTTGAAAATGTGTGTGATTTGGTTAGCGAATATTGAATATTGCGCGCACGAAAGATGGCGGTTGGAACTACAGTAGCCGGAGTGAAATGTGTCTTGCGGGAAGTGAGTGTGGGGGGCTAGATATTGAAAGGGTGGTAAGCTGTGGGTGCTGGCCATTTGTCCATGCAGGTGAGGCTGCAATTCCCAGGTCCCCGATCGGCTATTTTCCGGGTCATCTTCCCCCATCGGCAAGCCGGTCAAGCCCCCAGCCAGCTTCCTCGCACTCAAATTGCCATCGTTTTGTGCGGTCACAATGCAGTTAGTGCTAATTCCCTCCAAGTTACTGCCGCATTAAGGTGTTTTCCGGATGTTTTCCTACCAGTGCTTTGCTGCAGGGAACCGCAAGGAAATTGGCTATACTTCTAATAATGCATGTTTTAATAAAGTTGAGCAAGCGAGGGAAATCTAATAAAAATAGGAATAAAGGGAAGGCATAATAGAAAGGAACTTTATGGAAAAGTCAAATCTAATAAAAATCGCACACACTGGGTAATGTGCCATTAAGGGGGGAATCCAATATAGAGCTGTTTTGTACTTTGTGGCTGGTACTTTTGGGAGCCAGGGGGACCCGTGATTTTATTGCCGGCGGGGGTGGTGGTGTTGGGTGGGTAAGGGTGGGAGAGGAGAGATTCCAAGTCTTTTACACCCGTGGGTAGGGGGGGCTATGAGGTGCGGAAGTGGGCCTCATTTCGGGAACCTTTCTTAGATTCCAACTAGGGCCCAATCGAGTGGAAGACGATTTCACAAAAAGCGAAGCCCACCCCGAAAAAAAAGAGATCCTAAGTCTCCCGTTATATGCCCTCGATTGCCACCCCACTCTTTCTCCATAACCCCCTAGATTTTCGGCCACATAAAAAAGGAACGCCAGCCGTGGACTGCACGGAATTTGCCTCAGTAAACCCAAACTTTTGGTTTCAGTTTGATGCGCTTTTTTTGGGACCCCTCCTATTTTCGGTTCGAAGGCAGTAAAAACCGGGAGAAATACCGTAAGGTACTTGCTTGGGAAGGAAATAAGAAAAAACCGTTTTGAGGAAACAATATATTACAGCAGTAAAACGTCTGAAATTGAATAGCAGTGGTCAATTTCTTTGAAAAGGGAAGTTCGTGTCAAAGGTCTGGCGCACGCGTATAGATGTTGAAGCGGGAAATTCGGTATTAAAGCAGTGTTTTTTGGAAAGTCACGGATGTGACTAATTTTGATATTGTGCTTTTCAAATTGGAAAATAAGCAGCTTACCCTTTTTGCATTATTCAATTTTATGCATCATTTTAATGGGTCACCCCTATTCATAAATTTGGCCGTGTCTACGTGACATGTTGACCGCCATTAAACCAACAAGTCCCATTGTGTGCTGGCCATCTCGGTTAAGAAATATCGCCCAGCTGATTCAGGCCCATCGAAAAAATATGTACACGGTGCAGCATTATGCGAGGGAGGGGCAGGGGGGAGGGGGAGGGGTGCTGTAGGGGCCATTTTAATCTAACATAGTGCGGGTTGATTTCATTGAAATGTGAATGCTCGGACCGGGACATAAGTTTGGTTAATGCCACGCACACATAACAGGGTTCCAATAAATGCCAGTCCTGAATGGGAGGTACACAAATATGGAGGGAGGGGGGGAGTGTGGGATAGAGGGGGCAAACAATGACATCCTGCAGGTGGTATAATTGGCCAACATTTGACAAACCTACAGCTTCCAAAATGCGGCGCCACAATGGAATATGGATTTAGCGCCGTTGGGGGGTCGCGGAAACGGGCCAGAGTCATTGCCCATAACTGCAATGCTTTTGTGATGAAGCCATACATCCTCTGGACGACATAACGCCAATCCACATACAGTATAGGCTATCACTAGCACTAACTCTATCACCCTCCCCCCGCTCCGCTCCCTATACCCCCCATGACTGTTCATTAGGTTCTCAGCTGCAGATGAGGAATGATAGGGCCCATGATATGCCTACAATTGAAAGGACTATTGCGGCGATTTTTGTGACGATTACACTCGGTTATTTCAGTCAGGCGTGTCGTTTTTACGTCGGGTAATTACACGGGACCAAAAATTTATGGCGGGCCATAACGGTGTACAAATCCTCAAATTTTGTCACATGGGGATCCGTACTTATATTACCTATAAATGAAACTTCATACCAAGTCGTAATTACACTACGGACAAATCTGCGCCACCACACTAAATAAGTTTGTCATCGTAGCAAATACTGAGTCAGTGACCCAGTCAAAAAACCGGCCCCCGCAATTAAAACGATGACCACTTAGGCGCTATTTTTATCCCCCCGAAATAGCCGTGCATATCACAGCTAATATTGATACGTTGCGCCCCTTGTAAAAGTCACCACCCTCAGATTGTTAACTGGAAAAGAAAAATGAAGCCGCTTTTTTTCTCTTCTTTCTTTTCTGGAGCTTGATGGGAGTGATAGCATCACAATGGGCAGTGTGGACAGAGAAGTCCCAGGAGGTTGGGACTCCGGTTATGCCCCCCCTTAACCACTGAAATCCCCCGACGTCTTCATGGGGCCGGGGGCCGCCCCCGTGCTGAGATCTCCTGCCGATCCTTTGTCACCTGTTGGCAAAGTTGGAAGCCGGCAAAAAGGCGGGGTCCACTTACCTTAGGGCTAGGTTCAAAAACCAGGTTGGCCAACATAGGCTCTTTTTTTATGTGAATCTCTGTTGGGGGTTGTCGTCACACCCTTTTGCTCCTGCTTGTAGGTGTGGTTTAAATAGTAGCCGGGATTTTGGGGTTGCGTGTATTTGGGGCTCCCCCCCTTTTGAAAATCCTGGGGAGGCCGCCACTTGTAAATAACCATTCTTCATCCCCGCAGCGCAAGTGCACGTGGTTTAAGTGCCATTATGAAAAATTCATAATATAGAGCGGGGCTCATTATTGGTAACTGCCTGCCGGGAGTATTTATGGGACGTGCAAGACTGGAATTTTGTGGTACAAGAGTGACCTCAGGCGTCTGGTACGCATGTGCGTGTATACATTCGATTGACATGATTGATTCCAAGAAAAAAGTTCCCCCCCCCCCTGTACGTAATTACTAGCCAGGATGCTCGTAAAGTTATCCTAGAAACAGCTGGTCAGCTTCAGGCCTTTAGCTGGAACCCACATGGTAGTAGTTACCCGAAGAACTATCGATTCAAAAATAATAATATCCGGCTAATTAAATTATGCGTCTTGCTGGGTGACCCAATGTGACGAGGTCTATAAATTTGGGACGCCCTTCAATAGCACTCTAGAGCAGAAGTTGGCTCGATGGGGTTTAATTTTCTTTTCTTCCCTCCCCCTCCTCCTCCTCCCCCTCCCTCTTTCCAATTCTTGAGATTTATATAAGTAGAGAAAACGTCATAATAAGGGGAAGTAATGGGCCGATGCGACCTGGCCTTAAATTGGGGCTAAAATATAGTCTCCATTTGGTTAGAAGGGAGGGGGAAGGCGGGGGACGAGCTCTCCTGGAACCGAAGATCGGCAGGAGGGCCACCTATAACAAGACTCCATACTGGGTTCAACTTGTTATTCGCGGGAAAGAGCCCGGGGAGAGAACGTTCACGAAGATGCTCCCCACCGAAATTGGGAAGGGGGAGAAACAACAGTGTGTTATGGTCACTTGTTGGGGGTGTGGAATGCATTGTTTCACTCCAAAGGTGGGCGTCCCTCATCAGCAAGGAATGGGGGCTGTCATGCGCGGTTTTTTACCCCAAAAATATATCCCTGTTTGTAAGGGATCCATGTCGGTCCAACAGGCTTCAACCACACCGCTCCGTACGTCATTCTTCCATGGATGGGACACAAGTGCATTGTCGCTTGTCAAGTTCAGCACTTTTTCAGATGACGTCCCCCACCCCCCCTGGAAAAAAGGGATCCGAGTGGCGTCCGTCACGCGCAGAAGTGTCTCCCGAACGAGGGATAGATTGACAATTAACCAGGGCCCACTTGGGTTCAACAATGCTCCACGCACACTCTGTAGCCATTTTGCTGAGATCCAAACCCGATGAAGAATTCCAGTCCTCCGGGCCGGGGCGGCGACCAGGGGGCGCCGACTCCAAATTACCCACCAATTTGCCAAAAAACACTCGTCATTGTCGAAAAGGCTTTAGGGAGGTCAAGTGGTTTCACGTTTCAAAGGATTGATTTGCTTTCTATGAGGGAAAATGCGCTTTGGGGCGCCCAAATGGCGTAGCGACCACTCGGAACGCGGCTTTTTGTAGCCCCTAGGGAAAATGCTGTCGGATCAGCACGGGGCCTCTACGTGCCAATTGGGGGGGCACTGTTGCCTGCCTCCCCCCATCAAACATGTACTTGCAGCCGCACCCTCTTTTTCGCCTCTACTTTAAAATAGATCCGGGTGCGACAGGGGCCATCCGGGACACAAGTGATGGCGGCCGCCAATGGCTGTCCTCAACCGGACGTCTCGTATTTCAAGGTCGATAGTCCAGCATGCTGAGGTGTGTTGTCATGGAAAAACCGCTACTGGAATCCCCCCACCATGATGTCAACGGTGCTCTTTTGCAGAGCCCAACAGTTAATTCGGATCCGGACAAAAAAATGAGCCACAACTCGTTGTTAGGCCGCGATGCATGAAATGACGTGGATTACTTAGGCCCGGTGGGGTACACATTGGTCCAGGTTGGCACCATCAAAAAAATTGTATATTGGCCGATTGAAGCATGAATTATTCAGTGTTTACGTTTGCATATTTACTACACGAGGAAATATTCGTAAGAGTGGACCATCAGTATACGGTAGCTGAGCAAAGAAATCTGAAACGAACATTCAATCATTTTAAGCGCGCAATTCAACCGCAATAATGAGCATTTTCACAGGCCGCCCCTATACGATGTGGACACAAAATGCATCTAATTTGAAAAATATGTGTTTTTATGTCGGGGGGATTTCGAATTAGGGGGGATGAAATTGGATCCCTCATTCCGCCACCATTGGCATCATCGGAGTGCATCCCGAATCCAAGATGATCATCAGCCCGATTGCATTCCCCTTTTTCCTCATTGAACACCAAGCCCCCCCCCCTCCCCCTACCCTCCAACCCTATATACGGCTAGCCCCCACCGCCCCATTGGGCCAAAAACGATTCTTCTCTATTATGATGGTTGTTTTCCACCATTGACAGTTTCATTAATAGGAATCCGCGTTGCTTACGGTCATTACCTCTAACAATTTTACATTAGCTACGTGTGGCCTGCCGGCCGAATATGGTCGAATTTGGCATGGAATTGTGACTGCAGGGACGGACTATACAATGCTTTTCGATATTTTGCCCCCCTCCCCCCCAAGAGCAGATTCAGCAGCTAGCGGGTGCGATGGAGCTTGGCATCGGTTCGTTTGTGTCCGGGCCGATAAGCAGAAAATTGGGCCCACGGTACTTACTACACGTGCATGTTGTGCTGTTTCTCGGCTGTGAAAAACAGCGCCGGACACCCACCTCCAACAGGGGGATGAGTTCATTGCGATTCAGATCAACCAGGGGATGAGTTCATTCCGATTCAGATCATCAGATTGTACTAACAAAAATGAAAGTTTTTTGCATCAAAAATGTAGAGTGACAGGTAAGTGAGCATAGGTTAAGCTCGGAAGGAGTTTCCTGTGGGACAGTCATAGTTGAGCGTAACAGTGATGTCCCTCTTTTCAGACGCCCCCCGCATGGAGAAGTCTCCGCTTCTGGCCAACGGCTACAATCACCCCCCAACACACCTGAATCCAATGCAGTTCATGCCGCTGAACCACCCGGCGGCTGCACACACCGCCATCTTGTCACCGGGGGGCATCCCCATTTCCTCTAGTCACACCATGGCTCGCTCAGACGGCTCAATTATCAAGACGCAGGGCCTCGAGAGCATGGACGCCATCGCCAGGTAAATCCCAAATACCCTACCCAGGACTGTAAATCATTATACCCGGCCCTAACTACACACTCAGAAATAGTGTAATTGCTCAGAGGGGGGCGCCGGCTGCCCCATGCATTCATAATGTCATTGGACCACTCAAATCTATACGGATGTGCAAATGAGGGAATATATCATTCTGACTGCCCACTCTTGACCCCTGTGAAATTAAGATGTGAATTCCAACAGGCTCGCTTTAACATCTCTCTAGGAAGAAATAGAGTTAACCATCTGTTTAGAGGAGGTCAATGCCTGAGCTGGAGAATAGGAGAAGGAAAGTGGCAAATTATTAAATGAAGCATTTCGTGAAAGAAATGTAGCAATAGTGAAACGAGGAACAGCGCCTCTTGACGGATTATGTGGCAAGTTTTGTCACCCGGATTGGCCCCCCTTGTGAATATTCAGGTCTCCAAATCTTAAATGTCCAGGGGGGTAAACACACTGAATATTACTGGAGCGCTGAATAATTCATGCACAAGTCCCGGCCTCCTGATTGGCTGGCCCTGGCAGCAGTGGGCATGAAATAAGAGCTGGTCCACAGCGTTTAATCATCCTCTTCGGGAAACTTACGGCGCTTTACACAGCCCCGGACAAGACGCCCATTCATCACTGATTAGGAGCCAAAAATCTCTATTATTCATATTGAAAAATATTAAGCCGTGCTCGCACGCCCAAAAGGATAAAGCATTCACTTGTGAATCGCCAGATAATATTTTAATTTAAAACACTAGGGGTAGCTTCGGTCCAATAAATAACGCTTTAGTATAATCGCAGGCCGCTGTTCGTTTTGTCAGCCTCCCTCCCCTCCCCTTTATGGATACCTATTGTAATGTGGGCGGTTATGGCACTGCGTAACTGCAAATGAAATATGCTGTCGCATTCAGCATTTTGGGGAAGCAGCATTCAAGACGTGCTGCCCAGGAGCAACATATATAACATAGTTAGGGGACCAGCAAGAATGCTTTCAGAATGGCATTTCGATGAGACCGATAGCTTTTTGCTTACGAAACTGGTTTTTGACTCACTTTGTGCACACGTGCAAAATTCCTAATGACATACTAGAAAATAATAATTTAAATCAAAGCGCGTCTGCCCATTTGTCTAATAGTTTGGGAGCCACTGATGATTGTTGGCTAACTGGGTTCATTTAGGTACGGAGTGGCAATTGGGTTGGCTAAAAGGCACCGCAATTGGAGTTATTGAATGATTTACAGGCCGCGGCAAATCGCTAAGAACTCCCCCTGCATAATTTATTATTGCCTACTGAGTGTGACTTACGGCCGTTATCATATTTGCACTACCTGTGGGCGTGTACGGGCCCAGTAAATAAGTTACAATGACGTCACTCCTGACTCAACCAGCACATTGATAAACCCAGAAAATGTGACTGGAACCAAAGGTAGGGGGAAGTTTTTCCCAAAAAAATGATCCCTGTCGGCCATTAGAAATAACTCACCTGAGCTCCCGAAAGGTGACACAAGTGATTTCGTTAGTGATTTATCCCGGGGGCCATCTGGGGAAGAAAAAGGGACTATTTCTCTTTTGGGGCGAGCCCACCAAACAACCAAGCTTATTGGGAAGCCAAATAAGGCTCTAAATCTCTCCAGCCGGGTGGGGGTAGGGTTGAGCATGGGGTTGAGATGGGGGTAGTTCTCATAATCTCACCGGCGGCCATGCTTCTCTCCAGGCTGGGTATTCATGAGGACTAACGACGAATCTGCACACATGTGTATAAACACGAGCGTGGGGTAAATGATGTTGTAGACAACACAGGTGCAACTTGTCTATTGCGCACGTTAGCAGCACGCGAGTTGGGTGGAACGGGGGAGGAAAAGCCGGTTTTCTGATTCTATTCCCCGCGGATGCAAATTGGAACGTCACCGTGTCGTTTATATGTGTGATGGAGGACTTGAACGCTGTTTGTCTGGTTAATTAGAGCATGGTCTTTGATGGTATCGTGGGTGTAAAAATAATCCGGGAGAATTTGTGGGGTGAGGGGTAATTTCGCGCACTTGGGAAACTTTCCGGGCCCTGTTTTTTGGACAAGGTTTACTTAATATTTCGCGATTCAGATAGCTGTGGTTAAATATGCTACTACACGTTGTCAATTATTTAATTAAAATAGCGTGTACATCCGGAGAGAACTATACAATCCGTCTCATTATCAAATTGAGTTCTAATAGTCCTCGGGTACGTTATAATAAGGTGCAACTAGGGAGTCTTTGATGGTGAGGCCACTAGGGTCAGCCGAGGTCTCCTTAACGCGATGCTCAGATTGGCCCCCTGCCATCTAAGCTTCTTGGACAAGAAGGTAAAAAAGAGTATCCTTTTTTGGGGTGGCGGGGGGTTGACAGCAAATCCCTTTGGCAGGGTGGCAATGCCGAGCTCATTACTGCAAAATCATGCCCCTCTTGAGGAGAAGCTCTGGAAAAGGCTTGGAAAATCCTCTGGCGTCATTTTCTTCCACTCGACGAGGTTTTGATGGCTGGCTCAGCTGCACGCACTTCCAGATAAGATTAGGTGAAATACTAGCCATGAATCATTTACTGGAGAGAAGCAAAATTTATTGTTGGAAAAGACAAAGCGAACAAACAAGATACGCTCCGGTTTTTTCTCTCTCTCCTTCTTCGTAGCTGGTTACGAAAAAAAGCTGTACTTAATCACCAAGAGCTTCGTCTGGAAGCCCTAGAGTATGACTTGCCGCGTTTAATCCTTCTTACGAGAGATTTGCATTTTAATTAAAAGGAAAGTGATGAAATGATAATCACATCTTGTTTTGCAAAGGCTTCCAAATTAATACAGGTATGACTTGCTATCTTGGGAGAACAGGCATCTGTAGCGAAAGTGAGGGCTGGGGGGGGCTGGGAGGGGGGGGGGTGCAGGATATAGTTTCTATCCCCAGTGTGGATTTCTGGTATAATTGAAGACTACCGATTTGAGGGCTTTGCGGGAGACGGGGAATGCTTTTGGATATTACTCCTCCTTGACTCTCTTTTACGCTTGCTTGAAGGGTGAGGAGAAAAATGAGCCGACTAACTTCGAGGACAGAAACGAAGATGAGTGTCATTTGTCAGGGGAAAATATTTTTAGAATTATCGATTCACACCCTGAGAGCTTTTCGGAGAAGGAAACGAGTGATCCCAAGGAGCAGAAAACATGTGGTAATACTTGTGCTTTGTCTCCTGTCAGATCTGGCTTATGGGAGAACTGCCGTGCGGCCTATGAGGACATCGTCAAGCATCTTGAAAGGTACTGTACACTTCTTTATTTAGCCCCAGCCGAATGTGAAATAAATATCCTACTTCCCCCGCCTGTACAATAAATAAAATGGCGTCAGGAAGCTAGAGTAGTTGGGTGACGCCTCCAGCAGAGGGTACGACGGGATCCTGATAATCCCAGGCGTTTGTGAAGCGAATAAGCGAGCTGGAAAACGCAGAGAGGTAGCTGGGGGATGGAGGGGGAGGGAAGGGGCAAAAATGTGGAGTTACCATAACGACTAAAGGCATTGGTTTTGGTCTATCACACTTCATTAGCGATGTCACAGGAAGGCCTGGAATGGTTATGACAAAAAGCGGAGCACCCACGTCTTTCCGGCCAGCGGCGAGATAAACAATTTTCGCTCGGGTGACACATTGTTATGGCGTTTTGGCCGAGGGGACGACCGACGCACTTGCCACCCTGCTATTTGCTCCTTTGCGTTCTGCGGTGAATCATTTGCCATTCAGAATGGAAATCAACGGAAGGAGATGAGGAGGAGGAGGAGGGGGGAGAAAAGGCCCGGGGATTTCATAAACAGCTGGAAAATCGGTCCGGATTTTGTCACTTCCCTCCAAGCTGGTATTTCCCCGTTTGCTTTTGAGTCCAGGTCAGACCCTGGGGTAATCCGGAACGAGTGGTCCGTCGAGATTCCAGACTTATCCTGAGGATTTTGCGTATCGCCACCGAATTGATTCGCCCCCTAGACTTTTGACCTTTCATAAAATTTCGCAGCGGTGAGTATGATGAATCTGGTTTTATTTTTGGCGCATCCACCCACCCCACCTTCTACATGACGCTCGTACCTTCCAGCAATGAACCAGATAAGCCCGTTTTTTCGGCCCCGCATCAGTTGGCACCTTAGGTGGCGTTTATCCCCAAAACAGGTATAATGGTGGGCCCCCAAGTTACCTGGAGGGAAAAAACTTCTAACCAGAGGCGATTGCGTGCGCCGATCCGTTTTGCACTTTCCGGTTGCCTTACTTTTTAAGCCCCGTCTCCCAAACTGTTTGGCATCACGCATTTGACATTAATTAGATCGGCCCGAAAGGAACGGGACCTGCAAGGTTTTCATCGTGTTTTTGATGCGTCGTAAATGGTGTCGAGGAGGAAATTGCATTAAGACTGTTTGTACGGCGGGGGACTCATATCCCGCCGGGTTTTATGCCGCCGGAACTAGGCCCCAGCCTCAAAATGGAAGCGGGGCGAAGGGGGACACTTTTTGTCTGCTCGCAGGACAACCTGACATTTTTTGATTGCCATGTAATGCCGTTGGGCCCAAATTATAAGAATGCCACTCATTTGCCAGAAAGTGACACCATCTTGGAATTTCTCTTATAAATTTGAAAATAAAAAAAACCTTCCCCCTCCCTCATATTCCACTCCATCCCCCACTTTTTTTTAACCCGTCATCTCCGGAACATTCCCCCATCCCCTGGCCGCCCCCACCGGTAATTTAACGTGCGGAAGATCAAACTGCTGGGCACGGGCTTGAAAATGCACAGAATGTGACTTTTTTGTGAGGGTAGTATTTTTTCTAATAACAGTGCAGACAACATAGGAGCAATTTGGCCCGGTGCGTTTTCTGGGCGCGGGCCGCCAGCATCATTTCATAGCTTAAGCAGAAAGTTACAGGGAAATTTACGAGATCCCGGATCTTTATGAATACGAAATATCGCACGTGCTGCATAAAATGAGACTACATCGAGGATCGTAACTTGCCTAACGAGACGAAAGTTTAAGTGTGAAAATAAAAGGCTGGCTATACATCATACAAGCGGCAGTCTACCGCAGTTAATAAAAAAATATCCGCAGTAGATGTTGCAATTACTGAAGGCGCAGGGTGGGAGGAAGAGGAAGGCCAAAATTAAAGGGTGTGACGTATTGGTTCTTGCCTCATCCGCTTCTCTTTTTTTCGCAAGGCGTCTTAGGAAAAACGGAGAGAAATTGAAATCTATTAATATTTTGTGCAATGCCATTGTGCTGTTTCTCAAGATGGATGCATTCATTGTGTCCAAATTATTCCAACCATTTGACAAATGCGGACTCCCCATTGTTTCCACTTGTCACGTCTGTCGTGCTGTAAGACGTTGTATTTTTTATTATTTTAATCGGAATAGTCGTGTCGGCACAGTCGGTAACGCTGTTAAAAAGCCGGGCAGGCGATATCCATCGACATGGCAGTTGTCGACACATGGCTTTAGCGACAAAGTCCTCCGCATGTCTGCGGGCCATTTAAAGCCCCCGCCAGCTTTTCTGCCAGCTATCCCTGCTGGTAAACCTGTCGGCTGGCACACTTCCAGTCATGTCATTTTGGGCTGGAGGGGGGGTATATATGGGGAGGGGGCACACAGTTCGTCACCCACCCGCCCTCCCCTGCCTGCCTCCCCGGCCAAAAGCTCCGTTTCCCTCGCCTGCAACCACCAGCACTCCACAAATCAGATTCCAAGTGACAAATCGTTTCTCGTATTTCCAGCTACTGGGAGATAACGTTAATAGAGCTGGCGGGCTCCGCATTTATGCCCTCTGCTATTCCACTTGACTCGACCCCCAACAAGTGCCAGATGATTCATTTTACGCACTGGAAACGGCGCTTTCGCGGCCTTTTATTCCATGGGAATTAGCCCCTCCCTACCTTTTTATTCCCACTCCCGGGATATATGTTACGTGTGTTTGCCATTTGTTTTTTGCTCCTCGTTTTACGATTCGGCGCAACGCTTTAAGCGTTTCATTTTGTCAGGGAACAAGTGTCTCTCGGCTGGAGTCACACTCATTCAATGGCTCGCACAATATTGCTCCTCAAGTTGTGGCCAGGTCAATTTCAATACTCATTTTCTATACGTTGTACTATTGCGGATTCTCATTTTTTTGGGTCTATCCTGCTGTGCCACTACCTGCCTCTTGGGACAAATGGGAATGTACTTCAGGTAGTGGCACTCGCAGGATATTATTATTTTAGACAGGAGTGTACTTCTGGAAGTATATTGCTTGCTGATGACTGTATCCGTTCGTGGAAAAAAAGACAATGGGTACAACTGTAATAGACATAAATAATAGAGCAAATAATACGACGAGATTAAAATCAATAAATGCATAGTTAAGTAGAAAGAGCGAGAATGACTATGTTATACTTTTTGCAATTAGCATTTCTGCCGCAATTTATTACAGTTTCACCATTTCACCGGTGCTCGATATTGAATATTTCTATAGGTTAAAAGGTCGAGTAATGCATTTTCCAACAATAGGGTATGATTACAGTATTTGCATGAAGCAAAATGAGCAACCCGCTGTAATCTCTCCATTTAATTACATCACCTTGTAAGGTACCAGTAATTGTATCGCATCCCACAAAAAAATGGGAAGCTTCCATTGTAATCGCAACAGTCGCGGTTTTGGCCCCACCTTACATCCCATTGTTTCCAGTTGTTGTAGGCCGCACAATAAAGCTAGGCGGTAACCTCTTTGCCTAATGAAGCGGGGGAGGAGGGCAGGGGGGGGGGGAGGTGGTTCCAAAATGTAACACCCCCGCCATTTAGCCTCCCCCTCCCTCCTCTTCCCGTGACAAACCCCATAAGTGGCCTGGAGGACCATGAGAACCTAAATCTGCAACCCCCTCCCCCATTTCCAAGTCTGCAAAACGACTCCCTGAAAACCTCGGAATTCCTCTAAATGTAGGAAATAGAATTTCCTCCGAATTAGTCTCAAGGGGAGGGCGGGGGAGGGAGTCTACCACACCCCTAATTTTCTCATCCCTCCCCCCCCCCTCCCCTTCCACTTTCCCTTGGAAGATTTTTGGTGTTAGGGAGGCAAATGTTGCATCTGAATATTTCAATAAGTTGCGGGAGCCTAGTTTGGATGCTGTGCATAAAGTTTTGTGGGGGTTTATGGAAGGGGGATGAGTCTGCACTATGTCGTAATAATGCGTCCCCGGTCCCCCGCAAGTGACAAAGTTAATGTATTTGAAAGTTATTAAAGTGTACCATTAATCATCATTGGCGCATCGTTGCCGTCAACTGGGCGCATTCTGCTGCCTCCCACCCCCCAGCGCATGCGGATGATTATAATCTATCATCGCAGCCACTCTTAAAAAATTCAGGACAGCTGTCTTGCCAAATAGTGCTAACACCAACAATAGGGGTGTTGTTGACCTACTAGGGGGGGAAGTTGAGCCATAAGTACTAGCGGGCCATCTTTCGGCAGTGGCTGCACCTAAGCGCGTGCGGCGGGTAAAAACGAATGATGGCAGAAAAGGACCGGAGGCAAATGTAATAATAGGTGTTGATGGGGCGGGGGAACAAGAAAGGAGATTGTCAGCTCCCAGAAGGGGCTCGGGCTGGAACATAGGCCAATCTGAAAGCAACAACACCTGAACCACCCCCCTCTTGCCTTAAGACCACTCACATTGTGAGCGGATGACAGGCCCACACAACAGATGGCGCCATTACAACGCGGAGACAACCTCGCCGATGACAGGGACTGGGGAGGAGGCGGGGGGAATCATAGCGACGCCATATTAACTCTTGGAAGTGGTCCACCGAATAAGTTAACAGCTACAGGGTGCTCTAAAACGTTTGACATCGATGCAATCCTAAAAAATGATATCAAATGAAAAATTTATGTAACGTGGCCGAAAATGTGACAATTGCGAGGGAATGAGTAAAAAATTCAGGCACTTTGTATCCACGCATGCTGCTGAGAAAGTGAGCAATATTTATCCCAGCATAAACAGCATAGGTCCCGCATTATTACCCGGACAGGGCGTTAATAAACTGTGCAATAACCCGCCAAAGGTGTAATTATTCATATTTGCTCAAGTTGAGGGTCGAGGCGACAGTGTCGTTAACCGCGGCATAAAAACAAGTAAATGAAGTATTAAATCATATTTATGCATTAAAAAGTTAGCATTTAAAATTAGTTTGGTTTTACGACATCCTGTCCAGTGCTTTCCGGTTTTTGCCTCCCCTCCCGGAGATGCGCAAAAAATGCAGAATGAAGGACATAAGTCCGGTTATTTTCTCCATCACGCTGTTACAGGTGAGATAATTTCACCACTCGATGGAAATGTTACCTTTCCAGTTTAACTCATTAAATCTTGCATGACACGATTGGAAACAGCGTGCCTATACACGAATGTAAGGAAAATGCGAAGGGCTCATGACAGAGGTGTGCAGATTCGGCATAATGCAAATGACGTGACACACCATTTCTGACTTAAGTCCAGTTGGGCCCCCGCTAAACCGATTACTCCCAGGCGAAATAATATTCCAGACACGCAGTCTGGTTGAATTCTGAAATTACGCCGAAGCACCTTCCTTTTTACCTCTGATATGTTTTGACGGGTGATACATGACTTCACGCAATTAAAATTCACGGCCCCCATAGGCCTAAACAGGGTGTATAGTGTAGGTTTAAAAAAAATATGCGCGCATAACAATTTTTTCCGCATCATCCCCACCCAACCATGCATAATTCTAACCACGGGGGCTATGTCAGGTTCGAAGGCATGACAACATTTTACAGAAAAGCAGATTATTTGTATGCCGGAATCGAAAATTGAGCTCAAAACAGATCGGATTCCCTGCGAAAGCCTCGGGCCATTCCACTCCAGGCTACAAAACAGACGAGCGAGGTACAAATCAAACTTTTTTTTTTTTTGAACTTTCACACACACACACATACCCATTCCACCAATCCTCTCTACCTAACTCCCAACACCTCCCAGCACTCGCTTTAGAGATTATCCCCCAAGCTTCAAGTTCATTCCGGATTCACTAGCTACTGTCGGCCGCCATTTTTGCATCCCCCGGATTTTGGCTAGGGGTCCTCTGATGGGTTCAATCTGGATTTTTGCGCTGTTCTAATGTGGTTAAATTTTTTGGGGATATCAGGGGGAATTTATAAATGGGCGCCGGAGATAATTTTACGTTAATTAGAAAGGCCGCAATGTGTCAGATTTTCTTGGCATACAACATGGGGATTTGCTCATTTGAAATAGAGTACTGGTCAGGATACTGCCAGAAGTAGCCTACATCAGTGTTTCAATCAACACTAATCGTGCAATAGACAGTGTGATGGTTGACCTCCAGGTCATCTTTCTTGACCCCGTACGGTCCAATAATACACAGCCTGCTGCCAGGCCGTTTCACGACTCACTCACATAAGAGCACACACTCCCTGCGGCCTATTAGGTGTGAGGATGTGAAAAAGACAACTTTTCAAAGCTAGTTTAACCTAACCTAGGCTGAGAAAATGGGACTTTTCTAAAACCCTGCAACTGGAAATAGTGGGGACCTGTCCCCACTATACTGCAAAAGCAAACCCGCAATTTTCTTGTGGGGACCCCGTAAACGTCCCCGCAAGTGGGGAAAATGTCCCCACAGATGAGTGAAAGTCCCCACAGTTACAGTACAAACAACTACTTTCGGTCCCACAGCTTATTGAAGACAGGTACACTCACCCATGTCCACCACACCCGGAAGACGCCACTACGCCACTACCATCTAGTGAGGGACGTCGCAACAGATACGCTTTAATTATTTTTTGAGCACATTTTTACATATTTGTTACGAGCAAATAACTGTACGTGTCCTATATGTAGGACATTGGGCATAATCGACAGATTTTGGCCACATTTATACTGGGCATTCACGATTCAAAAAGAAATGAATACCACTGATGACAAGGCGCCAAATGACTGCAACTGTCGATTACGTGCACCCCTTTCAGGCACAAAAACCCGTTTTTTTTTAAGGATCCGTCGTGTCCGTAGGGGGACCAAAAAAAAAAAAAAATCCGGAAAAACCGGCTCTTTTTTGTAGTAAGGTGTCGTCTGCCACCGCCAACATTTCACGCCGGTGATAGATGCCCAGTAATTTACGGGGGATAAAAGAACCTTTGTGGCCGAGATTTATGTAGATGGACTGTATGGTGGGGAGTGTATATTCGAGACTTTGTTGGGTTTTTATTGTTTTCGTCACGCACAGAACCCACCCCTCCCCCGTCCACCGCCTTCCCACAAAAACCTAAAACCCACGGAATAAATGGGGCTGTTCTGGCAGCAGAATAGCCTATTTTCTGTCAAGCAAGATGAAATGGAAAAGCTGACGTTCTCAGGCCAACTTGTTGAGGAAACAAAATCTGTTGAATTTGCGGTGCGAATAGCTTTTGAATGGTTAGGGGTCCCAAGCACTCTCTCTCTCTCTCCACACACTGAAATTTTGTCACAATGTTTTCAAAAAGAGGTCCAGAGTAGATGGAGGGGGGGAGGGGTGGGCCAGCGAAATTACTCTCCCGAGTTGTACCTTTTCATGGCACTTTGCGAAATATAATTGGGGAGTCGACCCCCGGGAGAAATAGGCAACAATATCCGGGGATTTCACCCCGGTTTCCTAATCTCCATCTCTGAGGCAACTCTGGTATAACCCGCGCCTTCCCCCACCTAGTCCCTCCCTCCCTCTCTCCATGCCAGGGGGGAACTTTTAGGCCCTGGCTCGGACGACATGATACGCAACAAACTTTCCTCTTCGGCGTGACCGAGCTAATTTGGAGCAAGTAGGCTCAAGCGCACACGTTAATTTCTATCGCTTTTGCGTCCACAAAAGCTGGCCCGGTGACAAAGGGCCGCGGGGACCTGGGGGACAAATCATATAGAGAAGCTTGGCGGCTTGTTGCATTTTCGGCCCCCATTGGGATGCTGGGATTTTGCAGGTCTCAAGTGAGGGATCCCTGCTCCTCCACCTACCCCCAGCCAACTGCATCCAAGCCACTTGCCTGCCATTAGTTGCAATTCCGGAAGGCTTTGAAACAAAGTGATGCTGGTTTGTGTGTAAAGCGGGACAAAATACTGAGGGAAACCGACCAATACACCATCAACCAACCCTATATGTCAAATACATTCTCTATTTTATTTTATTGCCCTTTCTGGGAGTTACAGGCTAAACAAAAATTATTGGCATGTTATAGCGAAGGTATTTCCTGGTAGTGCCTGTCACCTCTATATTGTCCAATGAGCATTGAATAAGACCAGCTGGAAAGGGGCAATTCATTCATTTCTGAGAATACATTGTCGTGATTGCCCACACTTAAAAGGGGACAAAGAAATTAACAACCGTTTTTTTGATTGTCCATTACCAGTTATATTCAGTTAACAGCGCAAAAAACGGCAATCAATTTGAGAAGCCCCGTTGTGCAATATGTCTGTAATAATCAGCCCCCTTTTTTTCATTTTTTGGCGTCCCCCCCCCCCCCTGCATGGTCGGCAAAGGAACAATACTTGCGACCCGTGTCACTGGGGCCTGAAATCCACAGATGAATATGAGTCATTGAAGAGCCCGCCAAAAAACCTTGGCCAAACTAATGAGGCGAGACATGTCGGCACATGCAATGCGGGCCGAAAAACAAAGGGCAAAATATAGGCCACCCAGTTTTTGTTTCCTGAGTACGTTTCGTCGTCTATCATGGCATAAATACCTCGTTTCAACTCCACTTGACACATTTGTAGGCAATGAACCACAGTCATGAATGCGACATGATACTGAACATGCAATGGATTTTAGTTTCCGAATAATGTTGTTGGCGGTCCGTCTCCATTTGGAAGTCCAAAACCGGGGAGGGGGGGGGGGGGTTAGGGAGAGGATGAGGGGGGTGGAGGGGGAGGTGAGTGGTCCTAATATTTTGTTTCCATGCAGACCCAGCCATTGTGAAGGGCCTATACATTGTCCGGCCAATTGAACCTCCCCGGATAAAAATTGCCAGGGTTGCTAACAACGAATATTACAACCGGTCCGAGTTTCCCTCAGCTAACTTGCATGAGAGCAAACCAAGCAGGGATGTTTGTCCACGCATTTCAACACGCCACCAGATAGGTTATATATTTAGGAGGTAAAAAAAAAGAGCGAGGGAGGCCCTCGCTATTAATCAGGCCTATCGGTATACTATTAGTAAGCAAAACAAGGTTAATTAACTTGGTATATTTTCTATCGCGTGGCCTGCGCTGGAAATGGGCAACCACTGTTTGCTTACATGCTGCTGGTAATCATTCAAACAAAGCCGTCGTCGGGGAAAACATGGAGGAGGATGCGACAGTGGCGACCCTAGCGGAACAGGCCCGAACCTTACCAAACAGGAATGGCTTGTTTGGAAAGGTTCGTACGAGTACCGCATGGAGGCACTGCTCTGGCGGCTTTTCCCCCCAAATGACGGCGGCAACACTGGGATGACATGAACGCGAGTGTGGCGACCCTCTCGGCTCTCGACGGCACCAACAGCAAGAGCCATCGAGTAACACAAAAAAGGTGGAGGACGCGACATCAGCGACCCTCTTGGCTTCCGCGGCTCCGAGTGGAAGCTGCCCAAAGTAACAGGACTCTGGGACTTCTGGTGACAAACCTCAACAACTCGCCACCGCAATTAACACTCCATGGTGGGTTTGGCGTGGTGGGTGTGCGCCCTACTCCACGCGGTGTAAATCAACACCTGGGCTCGCAATGCCAGCAAGGTCGAATTACCATGTCATTTATACGCCCCGGTTCGCCCGCACCGGACAGAAACGGACACAACAAGGAGATGGGTTTACAGTAAATAACTCTGATGGGGGGATTTACCAGTGTATCGCTGGCTATCAATATATTCAGTTACAGGCGCCAATCGATGCCCGCTCTATTAGATAAGAGTCGTGCTTTTCATGCAAAAATTCACATACGTTACCAGTGCCTTATGTGGGGGGAGATCTGGCTGGGAGGAAGCGACATGTCGTTAGGTCGAGATGATTCCTTGGGAACTTTGTAACCTATAGTAACCCTCTTCTGCTTCCCATCTTTTGCATCCCTCCCCTATCGATCCCTCTTTCCCCCTCCCCCCTCCCCCCAATAATGAATTAGGAAGACTCAAATTGCATATCAAAATATTGGATTTCAATTCCAGCCTCGTTTTTCTTTTGTGACCGGATCATTTGTCACCCTATTGACAGTCTTGTGAATAAAAAGTTAATTTCCTATCCGATTTTGGGGGCGGGCTATGGGAAACTCCGGGGCTTGTTCCGGGCCCTCGTTTGGAAAGCCGCGAGATCCGAAAATGGTCCCGGAGTCAGTGTCAGGCTTCTTTTTTCTGGAGACGGACAGGGTTTTTGGACCCCCGTCTGGAAAATTTCGATAAGCTTCCGGATGATTCATCTCCCGACATTTTCTTTTTTTGTGGCTCTCCTACTAATCCCAGAGTAGCAAACATGCGAGTCAGAACTGAGAGGTCCTAATAATATTTGGCCAGCCACCACTCTTGGGGTCCCCTTTTCGCAAGTCATCGTTTCATTTCAGAAAGTTTCCAATGAAAAGTCCTGATTCATCCTCTCTGCATTATTCATGCAGAAGTGCAATACAACACAGATCGGTAAGGGGGGTGTGTGGAGTAGGGGACAGCGGGTTCTTTGTCACACATCAAAGAGTGCGTATTAGGTGCAGCTATATGAGTACCGGCGACATGGTTGCATAATTCGGCTGGTTACGACCTGGTATCCGTGTCGTGATTTAGAAGAAACACGTTGTAATGCAGGCCAGTACCCGCGGGGGTGACCCCCCCCAACCAAGCCGAACTCTAATTCGGTTTCTCATCCATCTGATAGCCAGTCCTTGAGATCCACACGGAATAGAGATGTTAACACGAAAGCCCTGGTTGTTTTAACGACTCCATATTATTATTCCATAGTAAGGAATGGCTTCCGCAGGTGAACTTTGCATGCTCGGAAGAAAGCCATTAGCGGAGGAGGGTAATTCGTTCCTGGACCCTGCGTGGGCCTCGTAGACACCCCCCCCCTCCCCCTCCCCCTCCCAGGTCCCTCTTTTGGGACCTCAGGTAGGGCCCCCGACCACTGAGCACCGGCTTTACTTGGCGCAAGATGATTTCCCGGATTCCGTGCGAACCAGTTATTACGTGTCTTATGATGGATTAATGGAGATTAAAAGCACAGTGATCCCCGTGTAAGATTGGTCTGGCATAATGCAAGAATGATCATGAAAAACTGCTCTCCACCTACGCTATCTAGAAGGCCGACTTCGCGTGCCATCGCCATTTTTGTGACGTTTTAATTACCTTAAAATACTTTTTTTCCCCGGGCACATACACATAGGTATGTTTTTATAATGAATGATTCAACTTCTCGTAAATGAGGCCTAATTGATTGCGTTAAAAAGTTTGGGGAGCCCGGCGCGATTTTTCAACCCCGCTTTTGCCGTAAACCCACGGCCCCCTCGTCCCCCCTGCAGCCCCGGTGTCTACCTCAAAGGGAGACACATCAGGTTCACAATCGCTAATTACTTTCATTAGGTATGGCAATGCATGAGAAGTACCGTGGCCATCACTTTGATTACAACAAGCACTGATTGCGTCCCCCGCCAACAGCAGTAGCTCAACTCCATTTAGTTACAGGAAGAGTTTACAGGGATTTGGGCCAGCTGAGCAGGTGGGACACAGCCAGAAATCAGTTGGCAGTCAATACCGCACCCATAATAATTATGGCAATATATGTTGTAATTAGTGTCTGTTACAATCACACTGGGAAAATTACTGACTAATGTCCTAATGGGGGGGAAGTTTGGGGGTGACACGATGAGTGATACACCACCCCATTTTTTTCAGACATTTTTACCTCAATTCTAAGGATTTTTCTGGCGGCTTTTGTTGGCTCCAAAAAAATAGCGGAAGGATCCCCTGCACGGTGTGTTTTTTTAACGAGCCCCCGTAATGTCTGATCCGGGCCCCAGGCACCCCATTGTATGAATCTGGGTCCAAAAATGTTATATCTGCAATTCGTCGCGTTTTATGTTCTTCCTGTTTCTTTGTTGTGGCACCTATCGGTCCCATCGGGGGTGTCAGAGGATGGGGCACTTGCGCCGCAAATAAATGTTCGCCCGGCTTACTAATGAAAATGACAAACACGTAATAATTCGGCAATTTTGCGGTGGAGATACACATTATCAAGTATATTCAACAATGGGCAGCCCGTGTGGGGGGAGAGGGTGGGGGTTGTGAGCGGCCAACTACTAATTTATGGTAACTGTAAACCCCTCCCATTGCATGTTGGGCCAACAAGGAAATTTTAGCAATAGCTGGTGCATTGGCTTGGGCCGTAACGCCTAGCAGAGCCGCTGGCAACGACCATCATAATATTCCCTATACGCCCGAGCCTGCCACACAATATATTGACACAAACTTTCAAGTCCTGCTGCGGTTGGCATTCATTACGATAGGGGAGGGTGGGTGATGGGTATGGGGAGGGGGGCTCAAGCCCAGCATTCTCAATTCTGTATCGTTTCATATCCCGGCGTAAACACAGCACAGGAAGCTCCAAGCCCTCTCAAAATCGGGATGAAATAGTATCCAGCACTGACAGGAATGTTTGTCCACGTACAAAAGGGCCCCCCCACCCCCCCGTAATCTGAGTGCCGTCCGGGGAACAAGCGAATTGGAGATATATACCCCCCTACCCCCTCCCCTCTCCTCCCTCCCATGCCCCAATAATACGTAATGTCATTCGCCGTTTTAAAATCAAAAATCATCCCCGCCCGAGCCATAATGTTGTTATATGATGACGTTTATGCCCGGCTGCACAAAGCCGGAACCACTTTCCACCATCTCGTAACAAGAGGCAGGGACTTCAAAAAGGTTTCAACTTTCATCGGGATTTAATTTTCCCATTCGCATTACCCAGCAAACCCTCGTGAAATGACTCCCGCTGTACTCAATGAATAGATCTATGCAATTAAATTCTGCTATTGTTCACCTACAAATTATGCCCCCCCGATGCAGCAAAAGGATGGGAAATCCAGCGGCGGATCTGCTGCTTTTGTCCCCCCCTACCATCCCCCCTACCCCCCCTTTTGCCATTAGGGCTACTTTTGCCTGCCCTCATCGGATTATTCAGACCCTAAGC